>JAQFZW010003607.1:0-12471 GCA_034687055.1 Heteromurus nitidus | reverse complement strand
ATAAGCGATACCTACTTGTGTTAAAATTTTGTTTTTTTTCTCCGACATTTCTCTCTCGCCTCTTAATAAAGTAGATACATCGCACATTCAACTATTTATGTGGCTATGCATATGTGCAAACACTCACTGTCCTTCTCTTCTTCTATCACAGAGGAATAATATCAACGCTCTTCTCTTCTCGTACGTATCTGCAGAGTTATGCGAGAAGATGGAGAGACTTGCTACTCACTCAAATAAACGGATACAATGAAACTGAAAAGAAACCTTTTCACGGCACTCCTCCCAAAGAATAAGTACGCAAGCAGCATTTTGTATCACAACTTGTATTTCCTCCGAGTCTTTTCCCTGAAGTAAGCCCTTTTTATGCATATAATGTGCGTAAGGATAGTTTTATATGATGTCAGTTTGCAGATGCCGACACATATTTGCCTAAAGTTGCATGTGTCATGATAGTATGAGGTTGACAGTGAAGGCATTCATGGGAGATAATAATAATAATAATATGCACATTCGCTACAAGAAAGTATTTTATTGTCTTGTCTGACTCATTAGAGATGCCGCTTTCAATTGATGTTGGCCAATTAGCAGATTTTTTTATCATTTCAAACGAATTCGACAATTTTCATCTTTTCTAACATAAATTATTCGCTACTTTTACCGAAATCAGTAGAGTTGGAGTTGTCCATTTTTAAATGTAATTTGGGACAAAAATATGACATGGACACAACAAATGCAGAATTTAATGAGAGAGAAAAATGCAATGCATTTATTGAAAATCCATCACTTACGTTGGAAATGCGTCTGTAGAATAATACATCATCTATTAAATTATGACATTTTCAGTTACAATTGATGATGAACATGATCCCATGGAGCCTGGTCGTCTACAGGATGTATGGAGGTTTTTGTCAAGAAAACCATAAATGTTTCAGGGATTCCTTCAGGTGCTCTACGTATATCGTATCAATGAAAAGGAACACAGGAAGTGGCAAGTCGTTTTCAATTGTCAGGCTGCACTCATAAAAGCCATATACTAAGCTGACCTGTGCTTTATATTTCATTGACTCGAGTCGAGGAGAGCATTTCAGATTCGGGATAAAAATACAAACATAATAGAGATTAGTAGAATTTTCACTATAAGAAGGTACAGTTTCATCTCAACACTGAGAGGAAAATAATGGAGCTTCTTCGAGAGAATACTTTGTATTGTCACATCGGAGTTTCACATTACCAGTCAGCACTACTCCACTTTTCATAGAGAGTGTATTGCCTTTACGTTCTTCACACAACTACTTTGCACCACACACACATTTCGTAAATACACGAAGTCGACGAAATCGAAATCCAAAATAAAAAGTGACTCTCTCTCGTACTGCATTCACAAAGTTTATTTGTGTGGAAGGTTCACACCATAGTTGGGCAGGCTCCCGAGCCGGTCACAGGAACGTCTAGCGGCCCCAAAAATTCACTCTGGCAACTTAACATGCATACTTTTTGTACCTTCCAAAATATATCAAAGCCACCGGCGACCTGCTGGCTGCCGCAAATCATTCTTGGCGGACTGATGTGTTTAAAAATGTCTAATTTATAGAATGTGCAACCGCCATAACGACCATAACCTCATCTTCCGGTGTGCCCAACTCTGTTTAAGTACAGCTCTCTCGAGTTAACTAAAAAGAGAGACGGAGGAAGGAACAACTCTCAAGAATCCATTTGCTCATGTACCTTACTTGGCCCCGCTATACTTTCCTCTTATTTCCTCTTTCTCTCTTCCTCTCTCTCTCATAAAATTCATACACAATCAAGAGCTGTTATGGACACCTACAACAATGGGTTTTGGTGCATGGACTTATTGCTTCTGACTTGTGTGTATCGTGTTCCATCTTCTCCTCTTCCCGACTTTTTCTCACTCTCCCTCACTCAGACGGTCGCATTAAGCTCAACGAGATACACACTCACACATTGCAGCTCTCTCTCTGGCTCTGACTTCACAAGTACCTATATCACGACCCTTGCTCACTCAACAAACCATCAGTAGTGTTTCAATCGTCTCAACAAGAAAAACCTCCTTCTCATCATCCGCGAGCTGTGTGTGAGAGAGTGGAGCTCATCATCATTTTCAATCATCATAAAACCCGAGCACATGTGTGCACAAGATTTCATCCACATTTTACTGCTTTTCATAAAAAAAACGAGGAAGTTTGTGCCAGTGTTTTAAAAAATAGTTTTGACTTTTGAAATCGACAAATTTTTTTGGAATTCTGATAACATCATTTTCGTGACTTGTTTATAACTTTTCTGAGAAAATAAAAGTGTGATTGGGGAGAATGCATGAGAAACGTGATTGTCCCAGGTTGCCCCGTACGGTGTTTGGTGACGGTAACAAGTGATGACAAGTGACAATTATTATAATATCGAAATGTACTTTCTTTCTTAAGCAGAAGTAAGAATAATATCGCCTGTTCAAGGATACTCGTATGAATGTGATCAAGAAGTGTCATTGTGTTTTTTTGGGACTGAGAGGATGCTTGTTTTAAAAACCATGATTTTAAAACAAAAGATGCGTCATTGAAATTGACGAAATTGGTTTGACAATGAACGATCTGTATGGATAGCGGCATTGCTTTGGACAGACAGAAAAGAAGAGACAATTAAACAGGGAATCAATTCTTCATTTATCCTTCATGTTGGCAAAAAATTATAATAAGTGCTTTTGTGTTTTTGTTTTATCGCATGCGTCTTTCTCAATTGTGTTTTAAGTAAACAAATCCTTGTTTTATGGTGAAATGAGTGTGATTTTAACATATTTTTTTATTATACAAAAAGTGCAAAAAAGTTAAATCAGCCGAGTGCTTGTAGTAGCCGGCTGTGGTTTAGTGCGAAATAAAATATGTGTTGTTCTGTTTCGTGTTTGTAAAATCACGCTGGTCAAGTTGCCATCCGGAGTTCTCCAGTTTGAAACAAGTGCGACAAGAAGAGGAAAGAGCGGCGTGTCCGTATCTTTCCACAATTTTCCCAAAACCATTCACCATTTCTCTGTCAAGACGGCAACTCTACGTGAAAACCCGAATCTTCACCTGACGGACGATTCGAACCCGCCGTCACTAAGCGAAACGCCGTCGTCGTCCCCGCTATCTGCAATCAGTAGTTCCCCATCGGTATGCTACCATCAACTCGCTCGTTTTTTATCTGACATTGTATGAAACAGAGTCATTTGGATGATTTTTTAAAAATACATTTATTTATGATACGGTTACGGTTGGTAGTGATTTCAGTAGCTTTCGAAAACTTTTCAGACAACTCATTGAAAGTTTTATTAATTTTGTGACATGTATATTTCAAACTACATCCTTTCGAGTTCCAAACATTTTCTCTCCAAGAAAAAGTTACAAGCGAATATAAAATTACCGATGCATTTCCTCAACTTTTTTCCTTGTCTTCCTTCCAACTGCATGCATGTCACGTGCACACAAGACAGATTTGATATGAATAAGATTAGTGCACACAATAATGCGCTCTCGGAGAGAATGAGAGTCACATTTTTTACACGCCATCAATTCGTACATCATTCCCATCATAACTACACGAAAAGGCAGATTGACATTGTTCCTCTAAATGAACTGGCTTCTGTTAAACCTTTTTCTTTTCTCGTAGATAAATTCTGGGGGAACCAGCGGAATGTTGGAATTTCATTCAAATCCACCGGTTGCGACAGCTGGTACTCCTGCATCTTCGATGCTCTCGTTGCTCAACCTCAACAGCTTGGCAGCAGGTTTGTCTCTTTCCTCTCTTCTTAAACTTTCTCTAATAATGATCATCTTTTGCTCGTACCTGCGGGAGAGAAAGGCGAAGGGCTGGAGGAGAGAAGTGCATTTTGTTTGAAATGTCGTGTTTGAAAATGCACCAAGTCGTCGTCTCATCATCATGAATGATCATCATCACCACCATCATTTCAGTAATCATGTTTTTGTTGTGCTTTCTCACCGCTCTAAATGACATTTAGTGTACGGAATTGATTCAGGTAATATGGAGAGCGGAAGTCGGGGAGGAAGCGCAGCAACTAGTCCTGCGGCTGCGGCTGCTTTTGTCCTCGGAAGCCCTCCCCTTGCTGCGTTACACTCGATGACTGAAATGAAATCTGCAATGTTGCAGCACTATACACCGACATCAATGGCAGCAGCCCAGCAGTGTCTCAAAAACGCTTCCTCACTCCACGGTATCCCTCCAAACGTAAGTAGAAAAGTAAGCGAGCCAAAAAACTGTTTTGTATTCATCCTCAGCCACACAAACTCTCTCTAGCCTTTTAGCAGAAAAGATAATAGTGAGTGGGTGATATACTACTGGAAGCCTTGTCAAAAAGTGGTAACGTAGCTCCTTTTCATCTATGCATGCAAACAACGCCGTACTACTCTCTCTCCCTCCAAACTAACTACCACACAGCTCTGTTGAGGTTTTTTTAAATATAAATTCCAGTGGTTTCGTTTGGTTTGGTCAGCTCCGGTGAAATGTGGAAAAGGAATGAAAAGTACATGAAATCTGGAGGAGAGGAGGTGGTCGTTCGTCATGCATGAACTGGTTAAAAAGGCTGAAGGCTGCAGTAGGGAAAAAAATTGTAGAGCTTCATTTTGAGAAAGTCGAGTTAGAGAAGAAGAGAAAGGATTCGGATTCGCATGACGAATGAATGTTTACTTTACTTTTCTTCTTCTCCGTATCTCCAGAGTATTCATCCAAACACACAGTCGACAGCAACAACAACGGCTTGCGGGACACCTCATGGCATCGATAATATTTTAAGTCGCCCATCTCAAACTTTAGCTGCAGCAATGGTGTCAGCGTCGGCCGCAGCTGCTGGAGCTGCTGCAGGCTTAGCCCGACTTCCTCCAGGAATGGGGATGTCGATGGCGCCTTCCGCTTGGATGGGTGCCATTGGGAAGCAACTCGAACTTGCCAGACCTATTTATTGGCCTGGACTTCAGAGTCTAGTGACTAACCCTAACCTGTGGAGAGACCGTGTCAATCATTCAGGTAAGAAGAGATCAGAGATTTATTTTATTTTATTTTGCCCATTCTTCAAACTCGTTGCATCGTTCATACACACTTGTCTCCTAACCTTCAAGCCATTAAATCTAATAGAGTTATAAAGTCATTCCCTTTATCGAACGGAAAGCCATTTTAATGACAACCCAAAACGCGCTAATTCAATACAGTGAAACGTTTATCCGAAACAGCTCACTCCCAAATTGAATTACAGCGGATGGATACTTAATTTCGTATAAAAGGCAGTGAGAGAGAGGAGCAAGTCGGGTATTTTTTTGTCTGCTTCGAGAGTTTTCCTCGAAGAGTGGCGTGTCTCCCACATTTCACGTAATAATGATCCAGTATTACAACAATGTTTATTGCGAAACCTGCAACTGCGTGTGTGTGCCCTTAACACTCTCTCCGATCGCAGCATCAATAAAATGAACGAGAGAGAGAGAGAGAGAGAGAAATCGGACAAGACAGAAGAGAGAGGAAATATATAAAAAGGAAGAGAGCACTCAACCAGAGCTAAATCAAATTGATACGGTTCAACCTATCATAATCAACTCAGAGAGTGGAGCGTTGAGCATATCCCTCCTCCCTCATGTGCAATCAAATATCATCATCTGGCCCTATCCTTACTTCATTTAATCATCTCGTCGATTCCATTCTTTCTTCCTTTTTTCCGCTCGAAACAAGAGTGGCCATAAAGTAGAGGGAAAAAGGACGATCAGTATTGTATCATGCGTATTATTTTTATAGGGAAACACTTTTCTCCATTTCTCTCTTTCCGTCACCCTCGCACCGAGAAAGTCAAGTCGTGAGTGGAACAGTAACAAAATATAAAAGTGATACTTATATACGCTCTCTTTCTCTCACACACATCTGGAATTTCTGGAATCTGGACTGTGTGTACTGTACGCACAGCTCCGTTTTTTGTGACTTCTTCCTCGCGAATAATATGTATCAATTCAACCTTTCAACAGTCCGCATTAAGTTGAGGCCAAGTGTAAATTTATTGCAGTTGCACGCTACCTAAAAAAAGATAGTCTCTCTCAAGTGGGGCAGGGCTAAGAAAATGAAATAATACAGACGAGCATAACATCATTCCTCTCTCTCTCTCTTTCTTCTTCTTCTCCTCCATCGCTCTTTTACTCCCATTTTCCTCCACACAGCCAGCGAGTTGGAGTTTTTTTTTGTGAGCAGTGCCAATCTTCGCCGCACGCTCAAACTTTTCCCGATGGAGATGGACCTAGTTACTAACTCCCACATAATATCTACATTTATCTCTTTATGGTTGTGTATTACATCGTTTCATATTATCCCAGATAAATAATAATAATAATGGGAAGCCTAATGGTGTAACTTATTTACTGCATAATGTAGGATAATATTGTGAGCAAGTTTGTAGGGAAGATGTGTACCCACTTTTTTTCTTCAGATATAATATCCAACAATCATTATTCTTATATAATAAGTTTGTGTATATAAAAAATAAAGTTGAAGTAGCGCACAAGTTTTTCTTTTGGAAGGTTGTAGCCCCTTTCTCTCTCCAAGAATTCTATTAACAGCGTTTACACAAACTTGTACCTTTTGCAATACCTTTTTATACTTCCACAAGAAAGTGGAGAAGGAAAGAAGAAGGAAAAAAGAAAATGTGCCTTGTCGGTCTAATAAGCTCACACATTCAACTCTCTTCCTTTTTTTCTACTCACTTCCTTTCTTAATAACAACTGTATCTCTCTCTCTCTCTCTCTCTCTCTCTTTATTCCATGAAAAATAACAAGTATAAAATGTCAACTCTGCTCAACACGCTCATGTATTTTCCCCACCTCGAGATCTATCCAAACAAGACTTTTCACATTATATTCTCACTTGGTCTCATGCACGACAAACACCGCATCATCACACGATGCTTTTAATAGCCCAAGTTGAGTGTGTGCGGTTTTGTACGGAGAGGAAAAGGAAAAACCTGGAGAGACCCAGACCAGAGTTATTACAACAACCCCGAGAATCCAAGTAGAAAAGGATATTACTTTCTCCTGACTCCACTATGCACACACACATATATATTCGCCCTCTAATACTCTCGCTGGCAATGAACAAATTGCCTTTAATAGACGGCTTTAAGGGTTAGCCAACGGACTCTTATATTTTAAGAGGTTTTTATGCTGTCGAGAATATAAGTAGCTCATAGCGAAAAAAAGGAACAAGAAGGCGCCAATTTTTTCCCAGCAAGTTTTTAATTTTGAAAGAAATATAATGAACAAAATATGGTAATTTTGAGCATAATATTGGAGCAACTCTGTCTGGGGTAGGAGAAAAAAGAAGCTTTTTTTCCTAGATCATCACCCGAGTAAAAGTAATATGCCTTCGCTTCAGTGAAACACACAAGCACACAAGAGTCCAGGAGTTATATTGGATGGGTGAGTGAAAGGAAGATAAAAAAAGAAGGTTAGCATGTGGTTTTTGTGTGTTGTTATTATATTATTCCGCTCTCTCCTCCTCTTCTTCTTCTTTCTCTTCTCTTGTCTTGACTTGCACGGATTAGGTTATAAAAGGCTAGTGAATCGGTGTCAAGTAGAAGATGAATAATATTCCTCAGGAAAATAACCTTAGCGCCAGGAGAAGAGAGAGAGAGAGAGAGGCTGCGAGTAGAAGGGAAAATTGAAAGAACAGCGAACGTATTCATTGTTCACAAGGAGCCTTAATTTACTCATATAATAAAAAAATATTAACCTGCGGCAGTAGTTGAAAAGCGGTTCTAATAGGAATATTGGATTGGTGAAAATTACAACATTTCTTAAGCCAGGGAAATATGTATCCTATATATCCTCACCATAATTTCTCTCTCGTGATGAAGTGAAGCGGAAAAAGTGTGTAGGTGTTTGTCGAATATATTTAGAGCTGAGTGGAGAATAGGGAAAAATGAAGTAAGGGTATTAGCTATATTAGACACCTAATGAGAATAGTGATGGTGAGGTAGGCATTTCTCTCTCTCTCTCTCTCTCTCGTAGTCCCAATATGCCCCGTTTTGACTTTAATGATTATAAGGATGTATTTATGTGTGTGGATTGTGGATGAAAGGAACATGCCTTAAATGGGTCCGCTATTTTCGGGAAGCCTTAATGGCTTGTTGAGTCGACGTCTCGCCCTCCTTCTCGCTCATAATCCAGTCTTGTTTATAATGAAGAATTTTTGCTGGATGTGATTGCCATAACTGGGAAAGCCGAGAGAGAGAAGTCGGTAATACAACATCTGTTCCTGTCCTCTTGTCCTTCTCCCTCGAAATATACGCTTTCCTTTAGTTTGCCACGCTGATTTTTTTTTCGGGGAGAAAGACAGCAGCAGTGGTTTGGTTTGGTTTGGTTTTCAGAAGTTGAATATCAATAGCGGTGGTGGGAGAAAGAGGCAATATAATATGACATGAGTACAATTCTCTTCCCAACAAATATTACTACTCGCTCCTCCAATACTCTCTCTCTCTCTCTCTCTCTCTCTCGGAGGATTGTTTGAGAAGGAAATGTTGTCTAGTGTTGTTTCTACATAATAATAATAATAATAATTCGTGTGGAGGGAGTCAACTTGCTGTATTTCAATCTAAGCGACAATCGCAACAATAAATGTGTCGAGGGGGAGAAAAAAGGAGGAGGAGAAGAAGAGGAGTAAAAGAGCGGCTTTGACTTAGTTAACAAACACATCATATGTCTCCTAATTAAATGGAGCTTTGTTCCTCCTTTCTCTTTCCATATATTTCCTCTCGATGGTAGTAGTATTGTGGAGGAACCGTAGTGTCTCTTTTCATTATATTCTATCTCAACTCCATCATGTTTGTCCATCTCTCTCTCACTTTGTACTTATTTGCACAAGGATTCGTCGAATTGGGATCGCAGATAATGCTCTCATTCATATTAATATTATAATTGTTTGCTCATTCAAATTAAGCCTCGTCTAATCATTGTGCATAATGGTGGTACAATAAATGAATGATCTCTCATGATACGAAAGAGGATGATACGCTCTTACTTGACTCGCAAACAAGAAGATGTTGTAGAAAAATGAATTTGAGGCATTGTTGGATTTGGATGGTGCAATTAGAATGAGAGAAGATATATTGTGCCACATGAGAAAGAACATCTCTTCCACTTTTATGACTCTTATTAACCAACAATCAGAAGGTACAAATAAAATAAAACAATCAGAGGAAAAGGAGCGACTTTTAATCCAACTTATACATAATAAAGAGAATGCTAATTGCGAACAATTTCAAATGGTAAATATAAATATCCTTTTTGTATTGTAAAGTTGTACTATTCATTAATTAAGTACGAGTACAATTTTCA
Organism: Heteromurus nitidus; assembly: GCA_034687055.1. Classification (NCBI taxonomy): domain Eukaryota; kingdom Metazoa; phylum Arthropoda; class Collembola; order Entomobryomorpha; family Entomobryidae; genus Heteromurus; species Heteromurus nitidus. The sequence continues at coordinate 3,109 of JAQFZW010003607.1, read as the reverse complement.
AAAAAAATCCTTGGCTTAGAGAATGTTTAGTTGGGAATATTGTAACTAAAACTCAGTTGGTAAAACCACGTTCACTGTAGCAGTGTCTGAAGTGTGTGTGTGTGTGTGTGTGTGGCAGAATCCAAATATGATTTTAAATGAGATCCACAATCTACTGTCTACTGCGGACGTGCGCAGAGGATTTGTGCCACATTATGTCGATAAAATGTTGATGAGAAAGTGTCTATCATTTCATGGACGAAATATATGTATTTTTTATCAAAGAGCGTTTTGGGTTCGGTGGTCTTATCAAATCATTCATTATATTTCTAATAAAAACTATTACATGTCATGCACTCATGTACTTAGTCCTGTTGACAAAAGTAGTGTGGGAACTAGTGTGTGTTTGTGTGACATATCACACTTTCTTCCCTTGCTTTTTCCTCCTCACTGTCTGCATGATTAATTGAACAAGGAGCGTGTCATCGTCTGTAGCATATCTGTACAATATCAGTGTGGGGACACGTGCCTGACCAGTGGCAAATCGAGGGGGTGATATATATCCTATTCCCATGAACCACAAGTGGCAAGCTTAATATGACAATAATCAGTGTTGTAAACAGTTGTAAACGTGGGATCCCAAGGCTGGCGAGAAAGAAAAAAATCCCTCTTCTTATCACACTTTTTTTTATTTTCTCTCCTTTTTCAGGTGTTGGAGGTGGCGGTTCAAACTCCGATAAGGATGGAAAGAAGAAACATACCCGTCCCACGTTTAGTGGTCATCAAATTTTTGCACTGGAAAAGACCTTTGAACAAACCAAATACTTAGCTGGTCCTGAGAGAGCCAAATTAGCTATAGCGCTAGGAATGACCGAGTCGCAAGTCAAGGTAAATTTTTTAAAAAATCTCTCATCCTCTTATTGCATTTTTCAAGCTTACTTTTTTTGCTGCAATAAAAAAATTAAGATGCTTAATTTTTAATTAAATTTTTACGCTTTGAAAATTTAAATTTTTATGCTTGCACAAGTGTAAATTGAAAGTGAAGTAGCTGAAGTCTAGGAAGGCTTTTTTGTTGTGTTGTTATTGTAATCAAAGTAAATAGGTAAACTATGTATTTACATTTTAATACTGGTTGTTTGTTATCGCGCAATCATTTCTCAACAGAATTGCATATTTAGAGTACAATTTTCGGTGGAATGAGATTTTTTTTCTCCTTCGTTTTTGGAGACGCAAAAGTTGAAGTTGAGCGAGAAGTTTTCGTTGTAGTTTTGAGAATGAGATAAAAGTCGTATTAAATGCAGCACAGTCATCATTGTACTTTTTCCATGTTCCTCGCTCTTCAACGTAAATAAGAACATGCATAAGATGAGGGATGCAAGTTGGAGGGAACAAGCCTCCTCGAGTAAAAAAAACTTGTCATATTAAAGCAGGCGACGAGATGGAATGGCGAATACATATGAAAGTGTGTGTTTTCTCCTCCACTCTCGAAACTTTTTTTATATATATTTTTATCAGAAAAGATGAAATGATCATCTCCTATTTGGCTCTTTGGTTTTCCTCTTTAATCCATTGTTCGAGTCACCAGACCACCGCACACCAGTAAACATGTATCTCCTTGTGTCTGTGTGTGTGTGTGGATGAGGTGGAACTTTTTGATGCTCAAAGCTTGTTTTCCATTTATACCAGAAAACTCCGACATTATATTTTGAGGATGAGGAAGAAGTCCTTTACTCACTCTTTTACCCAGTCTCTCTCTCTCTCTCAGATGATATGCTTTTTGTTCGTGTCTCTCTTCTTGTTCAATGTACTCCTTCACTCTCGACTGTCGTGCTTGGTTGTGTGCAGTGGAGAGGAGAGCGGAGGAGGAAGAAGGGATGCCCGGGTCTCTTTTCTAGAGACAGAGCACAAAATTCCTCTGGGACAAGAGGCTTAGATGTAGCGAGAAGCCACAAAACAAGAGTGACTTAATTGGGTGTGAGCCACACTGTGAGTGAGGCTTGTGGAAGTTGTGATGAAATTTATGCGAAAAGTTGAAATTACTTGGGAGATAAGACGGTTTTTGGATTCAGGTTTCACGAACCATAGACACAAATAGCATGTGAAATGACTTGATGCTGATGAAACTTATTCATGTTTTCCAGTTATATTGCATTATATGCAATTACTCGAGAGCTCTCTTCCTCTCTCTCCCTTCCCCCTTGCCTCTTTTTTCCCTAGTCCCTCTCTTCTCTCTCTCTGAAGGTTGTCCGTTTTTCTCCTCCTTTTTAAATAGCATCATAATACAGAATACATCAGGAGACTACTCCTCTCACTACTTTTCTCCAGCGAAAGAAGGGTACAACTTTTTTTCTCCTTCTCTCTTCCTTTAACATTTTTTTACTATTTTATTTATCAATTGTTTAGCTTATTTCCACGCAGGAGCCTTCCTTGTTCTTTCCCTCTTCCATGAGAGTTTGAGTGCTATACTAGCTTTTCATTGGATCCTTGGTGCATTCACTCATCTTTTTAAGGAAAAAAACGGCTAGATTTCATGTTGAGGCGAATGCAAATTGAAAGAGTTTTTTCTTGGGACAATTTAAGTTTTGTTTTTTCTTGAATGGATAAATATACCATTCGTTTTGTGACACAACTGAATAACGTTCCTTTAGTGTTAAACAAGCAGGTGGCGTAGTGCTCCGTAACTCCGCAAGTGAGAGTAGAATTTAGGAACAAAAGGATGATTGTTTAGTCGTATTAGTCTCTCTCTCTCTCTCTTCACAATCCTCCACCTCCTCCAGTTAAAGGGAGCACTATTGAAAGGGGAAACATACTCGCTGTCGCTCACAGGAAAAGGGAAATGTGAAAATAGTTTTAGGGAAAAGAAGTCAATCAGTCAACTGATCCTATTACCGCTCAACAAGGCATGAATGAGTAAGTGGCTCACCTCCGATAAAAATCCTCTTGTCAGGGAATATGAGGACGAGGAGGATTCCTCACACGAATCAGACATATATTTATAAGGGAATGGCATGGTGGAACTTAGGAATTCATAAGAGAGAAAATTCACCTTGTTCACTTTTCCACAACACCTGTGATCCATGGGATTAGGCCTCAACGAAAATACATGTTGAGAATGAATCCTTTCAGTAAA
>JAQFZW010003606.1:0-12472 GCA_034687055.1 Heteromurus nitidus | reverse complement strand
TCAAATTCCTCAAATTGACTCTCTGTGGTACACATGTGTCCTTTGACATTTAAGTTACGAACTCACCTGCTTCTTCGTCTTCGCTGTCAATCTTCAGTTCCTATCCGACGAAGCCAAGGAAGTAAAGAGCAGTCATTGTATTTACTTCTCCAATTAGTGAGGAACTCATGGTATTTAATCTATATGATTAATTACGTTATCGTGTGGATTCCGGAGGTGTACATTTCGTTACGCAAGTTTCAATAAGGAGGGATCGTAACAGAGAATGTATATATGTGTACATATAAGTCACTGTTATGGTGCAATTTTGCTACGCTGACATTGTCATCATTACTTCCCGTGTTACTTCCAGTCATAAACCCAAATAATATATAAGAGTTTCAATTTCCGTCGTCCTTTCCTGAGAAGAAAGGATCTCTCTCGCCGCTTTCTCAGTAGAGTATAAAGACATCATCATGAGAGAAAGTGTGGGAAACGTTCACTACGCTTGGAGAAAACTTATCATTATAATAGCGCTATTTCAGCATCATACCGCCGGAGAGATTGTGTTGAGTGGCCTGCCGACATCCACGAGAAGAGATGATGATCCCATGGCTTCCTCCTCTTCGTTGGCAAAGATCACACCACTTCCCATCGGCGAGCATACGCTCCTAAGCTTAACACGTCAAGGCAAGTCCTTATCATTAAACAAGAGCAAATTTGTCGATGTTCGTCCTCAGGAAAAAGAATCTCGTGGAATTACCTCGCATTATTCGGCATTGCCCGTGAGTCACGTTGAGCGGGTGTTGTTGGAGCCAACGATGACAGATTTCCCAAAGCATTCAAGTGGACCAGATCAAGTAGCAATAGGACATGATGCAATCAGCCCAGCTCATGGGGACGACACAAGTATAATCAGGAAGCCATTTGAAGGCGGAGAATATATGTTTGTTGTCGCAAATCCGGCACAGATCAGCGATGACAGCAATGAAATCATTTCTCTATTTGAGAAGCACATAAATGACCCCGACTTTCATCTGATTCAGGATAAAGCGAGTTTGCTAATTCCTCTCGTGGCGAACTCGACATTAGAGCCGCTTTCAGTTCTTTGTGAGCAAACTTACAAACAAGAGTCTCCTTCTCGTGTTGCGAAAGATTCCCGTACAAAAATGAATGGGGATCATAATGTTGGTGTTTTTAATGTGGAATTGAATAAAAAGATCAAAGACCGCTTTCGCTTGGTTTCCCAATTACTGGAATTCACGTGGACTGACGCGAGTGCTTACGGGACAGATCAAGGGGATAATTTGGAGTGGAAGAGTGGAAGGACCAAGGATGATGATGATACAATGATGTGGCTCCATTCATGCCCAGAACATATCATTTGCATGACAGAAGAGCATGATAATTCCGCCGAAATATTTACAACGACCAGCCCAATAATCAATTCAGATTTCCAAAAGAATCACAGCAGCATCAATCCCGCAGTTATTATTAATAATAGCACGTCTACAACTCCTACTGCTGCTGGTGCGGGGAACGGTGAAACCGTCCCACATACAAAATCAAGAACCTCTTCCTCCCATGAGTCTAAAAGACGTCTAGTGAAAGTGTCAAAAGGTGAAGCATTTCCAGTTACTCACTGGTGTCGTAAAATCGAAAAGCTGGATGAAACAACTGGAAGAAAATACAGATCAATGTTGTCGGGAAGTGATGAAGGGACCAACGACAACGACAACAACAACACAACTACTACAACTATGCTCAATATTGATATATTCCCAGTATTCAAATCTTGGTTCGACCGACACTCAATTTGTCCTGGTGGAATGGAATTCGGCCGGAGTTTTGTTTTCTCCGTGAGGATTGATGAAATTATGGAAGATGTAGATCCAAACTCGCCCTTCCCACCGTACCGGTATGGCTCCCTGCCGAAAGTGGCTGCTGGATTAAGGATCTCATCTGGAGGACGAGGAGAGGATGCAGTTCTCAGAATGGAGTATACGATAGACGGTAAGAGAGAGAGAGAAAGCTGGGAAAAGATAACAGATCCTTTTCTAAGTCGACGACTAGACGAGTCGGAGCCAAAAACTATACATATGTGTATATCATCTTGTATACATCATTCCGCATTTGCATCCAAATTCAATTCCTTCCATGGCTTACGTTTACAACAGAGTCACAAATCTTTTTGACAGTTCGTAATGCTATTCTCACGTTCTGTCCATTACGCTATGTACTCAGAAAGAAGAAGAATTGGAGAAAAAAAAGTGATAGGGTTAGGAATGAAATATAGAAATGGCATGTTGTTACGATTTGTGTGTTCGCAGAGAATAGACGCGGATATTCATTCCAATGAATGTGCGTGTGAGAGTCAGTCAGATTATTTTGCGAGAGTTGAATGAAAGTAGGTTACGAAACAAGTCATCATTTGTTAGCATCAACATTTTCGAGTGTGCCATAGCATGCCGCACTCCTATTTACAACTTTTTGTTATCAAATCTGAGCGAGGGTTAGACTACAACCGCAATTAATTCGATGTGCAAAGGGTACAGGACTACATGACAAGTGCTAATATACATTCTTTCGCTTTGTATATTTTTTATCTCCTTTCTCTCTGTGAAATGTTCGGCTAAACTAAATCTCACAGAGAAAGTAGTTTGGCAGTGGAATGCTAATTTAATGATAGGATCCCCTCATAAAATAGAACGGATCTTTCTCAGAAATACATTTACAAGTAAACTAGTCCATGTATGCATATTTACACGCAGAAAAACACAAACTCGATTTTTGTGGCTTCCAGTGGTATTTTTCCAGAGAAAGAGAGAGAGCACATTATGCATTTATGTACTAATGTAGATACTTGCATCTATTATAACTTGTAAGTGGAAATGCAGAACATGACGTTCCCCTTCTCCCCTATCATTCTGCTCCACAAGGAAATCTAAATGAGCCTACTTAAAAGAAGATTGAACCGTGTGATAAGTATAATTACATTGTTAAAAATATTTCTCAGGATCTGCGCAGTAGATATTTTGGGCAACACTGAAAGCATGAGTTGAGAATGTCATAAAAGAGGAGAGGAGCAAAAGTAGCTTCTCGAGATTGATAAATAGATCAAGGGAAATAGCTCCACAGTCAGATTTCAGATTCCCTAATCAACTACTACTCGAGAGCAGTCCTTTCGCATGAAATAGCTAATGTAATTAACTGATTTCGAGTTAGAACGTTATAAATAAATTTATATAGTGAAATGCAAAGGCTGTAAATGACAAGTGTGAGGGCTGAATTCAATTACGTAATCGGTTGAGAAAGCAGCGTCCTTTGTGCAGAAAGGAAATCCGTTCAAAAGCAATGCATGGGATCTCACGTTGTTTTGCGTTTTAACACTGCAGGTATCTAAAAAATATCCAGAATGAAATCGAAGCGATTTTGTATATGTATATCAACTTATGTTAGTACTTATGTTAGTCAATTTGCCATACTCAAATTGAACTAAAAAAATTCCACAAGATCTGACGCACGTGTTCTGCCTGCAGTTCACAGCAACATTTCATCAGTTTGGAAAGCGTCATTTACCTGCTGTGATTGTAATTAAAACGCTTTCCATTCGATGCTATTCATCTTTCAAAGCAATTAAAAAATTAACGCGTGCTATTGAACATAGCACACCCTTTCAAGTGCTGTCGAAACATCTAACGGCCTAAAACTGATTTACAGCGCTTTGATCTCGTTCAAAAACAAACCATTTTAGACCGCTTCTGTGTTTTCCAGACGACAGTGACACTTTTGGTTCATGGTTCTTGGTCCATATTGAGAACTGACTGGAGAATAATATGTAAACAAAAATATTACGCTTTCTTACGGAAGCGAAATTTGCAATTGCTGCATAACGCATATGGAATTGACAGTTTTGCAACAGGCATGAAAAGGCTACGACCTAATTGTTTGGCAAGAAAAAAATATCTCCTGACCAGCAACAAGACGCCAGGAAGTGAGCAAATCATCAACTGCCTAATGATAAAACCCAAGATCCGCTCAAAAAATTACTTTTATGATTCGGATTTTGACATTTCAATTTCTACGAAGCACTTTGATGCAATTCTTTTTATTCGTAGGTACCAGCTACACAATAGGAGCACGCTTTCATTTTTTCATCACTTTGTTGTCTGCATTTCTCTGTGTACATTTTCATGATTGGGTCTATATTTATACATACGAAATATTTCCAGAACCTGTGTTGACGTTTATGTTTCGTTTGATCTTTTCATGGAACTTCTGAGAAATCAAACATATGAAAGAAGTTCATTTGAGATCGCACAACTATAACTATTACTGGCAGTTAGTTGAAAATGAGTTTCATTCGGGGCACACATATTTCCTTGAGTAGTATCAGGCCCAATACGCACAACACTTCCGCATTATGCTTTATGTATATGAAGTTTTCCTGTGATGCAACAACTATTTTTGGTAATGCGAACCTGTTTCGATTCCAGACGTACATAATTTAAATTTAAAATCATCAAAGGGCAAGGGGTCTAGATGTATAGCTTTGCTAGAAAAACGAGCACACCATTAATTGCATGTGCCTCAGCCAAGTTCCAATATTTTTTCACTTCCTGGGCACAGCAAAGAAATAATTATATGCACGAACGAACCCAAGAATTCTTGTTGCCGAAATAGCAATCTTGATTTGCGTCAATCATAATCAATTTGCCAAGATAATTATAAAGTATTACTTCATTAACTCATTACTCATTAAATTCGTAATGATGTTTCAGGCATGTACACACAGTTACACAGTACACACTTTCATAATGAACTGAAATTCAGTTGTACAATGTTTCAAAATCAACATTGGCGTCTTGGCGTGTACCCCGATTAGATGTTTTACGTTTATGTTCATTGCGTGTATACTAAGCCCGGATGAGGACCCCGCCCGGGGAACTCATTTCTTCCAAATTTCGAAATCAATTTGAAAGGAAAATTAAAGAAAAGTTCCTTTGCTTTGAGTTTGTAGTGGTTTGTTTAGAAACCTTCCATCCACCTACGCACTGTATTTTAGAGTAATTGTAATTGTGAAATAATACGTTATAACAAATAAATATGTGTTCTTTCCACCAAAACATTTTAAAATGAGATTGACACTGATAGATCCTTACCACGAAGTCGCAACTCATGATAAATTCATTTCTGATCTTTTGGGTACTTAAACATTTGATAAAGTTAGCTCGTTCATTATCTTGAGCTTGTCGTAGACAGGATAAGTATTTATGGTCAAAGCTGTGGACTGTGAATCTGCGTATTGTTTATCAAAGTATAGTATATTGATATTCGTTCTTAGAATGTAATTGTAGAATCATTAAATACTCATAAAGAAACAAATGCTATTCCTTCATGAAAATATTAACATTTAAACTGGTATAGGAAAATGAACCATATTGAGTCCACAAATAATCTGGACTACTTATTTATTTAATTAATTTGCCAATTAGTAGAAACAGTTCGTGTACCATCGATTGGCCCGCTACCAGAAATGTGTATTGTATTTAAAATAGGCTTGGCATATAGGCAATTGAGTATATTTTTCATAAAATATATTTTTGTGAAATATTTAATTCGGAACAGGTTACTTCAACCAGTAAATGTTCCAAAGTCAAAAGCATCCCCAATATTCACGAAATCTACTTAGCTCCAGACCAGCATGATACGAGGTAAACTGAGATTAGTAGAACGATTGCCAATATACCATTGCAAATGCCCCCAGCAAGCAAAAAATTCTCTGATCTAGTAGCTGATACATGCATGCATGGTATTAGATGAAAACTGAGATTTATAGTACTTGCTTCGACCATGATAGCTCCTAGATTCTGGAGCCATATTGAACGCAACCTGTCATCATTCTCCAGATCCACATGGAAAAGAAACTCCGCTAGTAAACATATTTCTGGAGTTTCCTCTCTAGATGGGTGTTCGAACCTCTTGTAGATGCTTTCGGCGCTTAGCAAGTTATACCTCCTGTTCAAGTTCTTGGTTTTAAGCTGGCTGTTCAGTTACGCGTATACAAAAACTGGTTTGCATTTAAATTTGCTTGCGAATTAAACAGTTTTTACGAACGGATGAAATTATTGTGCGTTATCTTTTATATCGAAAATCCTCTTTTTTCAATCCCGACGAATGCGTACCATATTACCTTTACCTAGCCGCAGTGTCTTGTAAAGACTAGCGAGGATTCTCCGTTTGGTGTTTCGGAAGCAGTTTCCCTTTTCTGATACACGATGTCAGAGCAGGACCAATCGTGGAAATCACGGGTGAAAGCAGTGAAAGTCCTCCGAGACACCAAGACTGACAAAGCAATATACAAAAGCGGATATGGCTGGATAGATGGTGCATCATTTAGTTTCATGAATTTCACGCAAAACGGGTTGTGCTGTCTCCATTGTGCGAACGGTTAAATTTTATCTACCGCATCTCTCGTAACTTTCGATGAAAGCGAGTAAATATGATTTATTGTACTTAATTCTCTCATTTGCATACTTGCCAACGTAATCCTTTACTTGATTTTTTCCAGAACGATGTGCCATTCCTACCAAAGAATCTTGCCCTGTGGGAAAATGCTCAAAATCAGATTATGTCTTCAAGTTTCGAAGTGACTGTTCTGCGGCAGAAACAGGTAAGTTGAGAATACACACAAAATTGATAAAGCGAAGACGTAATATGCATCCCTGTTCAGCCTTGAGCGCAAAGGATGAATGACAACTTAGGATTAGGAAATGCCTTCACGTGTCCAATATTTTGAGTACATCGCAATACTATGTTAATGCAGATGGATGGGTATTTACTCCTCATCCTCACATGAGGCGACTCTTCTTATAAAATTGTATATTCAGCAAAGATCATTGTTAAGGGTTATGATGGTTTAGTGTACGTGATACTGGGAAAATACGTAGAATAAAGCGAACCAAATAATCGGATAGAATCTCACAGCAGCATCGGATCTTGGAAAAAGTGTGGTGGTTGGTACAACTCTGCAAGATGTACAAACATTATTGACTGCAAACCAAGAGGAAAAATGGAAACGCTGAGCTTCCTGAAGAATGGGGATATATGAAGGAGGCAAGAGTCTCGCTCTCTCTCACTCTCTCGCTGCAAACAATAAATTCTGCCTCATTCACTTAGACAAAGATCTGAAATGGAATTCATTTGCTATTACACCAACCAACACACACACACACACTGGAGGAGATATCCCTCGGCGTGCTAAGCTACTCACTCCACAAGATAAAAAGTGCTGACAGAAATAAGCGAAAACTTTCCTTCCCAAGACTGACGTAACTAAACGGAAGGATGAGATGGAGAAGAAAAAAAACTTTGGAGCCAACCAAGCAGTTCATTTTATTTACGTTTGTACTGAAGTTAAACTGAAGACGGAGTCGTGTTGATGGCTAGTATTCTAGTATGTATATGGATGCATGTATGTGCATATCCATGTAAGAAAAATAGGCGACAGAACAAGTACAATAAGTAAATGTCCAACATTTGCCCATGGAGAGAGAGAGCAAGCAACGTGTGTCTGACAGATGTGATGCTCTCCTCTCACACGCCATAGAAGCCCAACTTTTCTCCGGAGTAAGCTAAACCTAAAGTCTCCCAATGTGAGAGTGAAAGAACTTTGTTTTTCAACGGAGAAAGCTGGGATCGGTGTATAAATGAGAGGGTAAAAGTCTGCATATTATGCACATATGTGCAATGATACAATGTTACTCTATTTAAGGTGTATATGCTTTATGTATTTACACGGGAAGAAGATATACATAAACTATATATTCCTTAATAACGATTCAGATTGCCTTTTTCTTCGAAGACACAGGGATTTCGTCTGTTGGACTGACACCTTCACTTAACATGACATCCGTTGTCTCCTCGCCCTTTATTACTCCTCCTCCATTCTCCCATCTCTACCCTCTTTCAAAACTTGACCTTTTTCTTGCTCAAGCTCAATCCCTGTGTCGTGCAAAATTCCTGGATTTCTCGCTAATATAAGCTAAACAAACTTAACTAACTTGTCAACTGGCTTTCAAGTAGTTTCATATGTCACTTCACTAAAATCCGTATAAATCTTATAAAATTATTAACACCCGAGTACCCGAGTCCTTCGTTTTTCCGATATGAAAATGTGTCCGTTCTAAAAAGTCTAATTGTAGTTGATGTCAACGCGTCTATCATATTGATCTGCTTATTTTCTATTGCTCATTATAACTTCTCAATAACTGCCATTTGAGTTTAAAACAAAAATAATTGGTATTTATTTTCTACTGATGAGCATTTCCTTGTGAAATCTTTTACTGAACACATGTCGAGAAAGAAACCCAAGTTGATATTTATGTCTGATAGCTTTCTCCGTTGTTGAATATCCAATACGACTGATTGAACCATAAAGGAGCATACGTCAAAAGAAACTGAGCGATTTTGTCTAATTCCTGTTCATTGAAGCTACAATATTACATTAATTCATGGGAAAATGCGAAAGTGCTTTCGCAGTTTGCCCCATTACTTTTATATAAATTTGTTTTATATTATGTAAGTTGTTCTTTTAACTCCCACACGAGAAAAGTTATAACAAGTTTCGATATTGAATGTGTGGGAGAATGCACAATATCCATTTAGGCGTTGTGACGTTGTGAGTGTGGTGTAAGTGGACCATATAAGTAAGTCCATGGTTGAGGGTGAATGGAAAAAATATGTTAAGTCACTAAGATGGAAAGAGATGGAGGTGGCAAGTTAGCACTGGAATATCGAAAAATTCTGCGAAACGTTTCAGTTAACGTTAGTCAGGTTCATTAAAATTTGAGTAACACTCTCCACAACTCCTTTAATGTGATACAATGGTTGAAGTTCAAATGCTATCTTGTCAAAATCGGGGATCGTAGAAAGGTTAGCGTTTCTCGGAACAATAATTATCAATATTAAAAGAGAATCGATTGCGCTCTCGGATTCTCCTTTTGAAATGTTGAGACTTTGAGAATGTGTGCTCGGTTGGCTCCATCCAATTTGCTGCAGACAAAAATCCTCCTCGACTATTGAACCTACGCTTGACATTTGTTTGTTATCGAATATCTTTAATTATGTATCGTATACCCAATTCCCCACGTATCTAACGCTCGAGACATACCCTTCAAGTCCTCAAGAAAAACTGCAGTTAGTCATGACGGAATGAATCGTGAACGATTTCGGGTCCAACTGAGTCTTCAATGGAATGAAACTTACACTTTATTTGTAACCGATAATCATGCAAGATGCAAGTAGGCATAGGCACGATGCTTTCACTTTGTTCTTGTCTTAAACTCGTTGAATTTTCTATTTGAGTATGATTTTCAATAGGTCCATATATGGCTTCAGGGTTGACAAACAAATACAAAATGACACCCTTTTTATTTGTAAACCTAGAACTCCTGCTACGATGAGTTGCCTGCATAATTGCTTAAAATATGTGTTCCCTGCAAACGCATTTGGATGAGATGTACTTGCGCATATTTTAAATGCATGCTGAGACTTGTGGTAAAAGAACACCAAATTGTTGAATCGTCCTCCCAAAAACATAATTCGCTACAGACACATTTTAAGGCTATGATCTTGAAATGTGGTTTATCTTAGGCTGGAATGAATGTGAATGATTACATGATTTTGGTACTTCATAACATTGGTACTACTGACGGCATGCGGGTAAACTAGAAAATCTCTGAAGTATTACACAATCTTCTATCCAATCCATTATATAAGTGCGTTAGCCTTTGAATGTCGGGTTAATCATGGTAATAATTTTTGTCCAGTGACAAGCTAATAAACGACAAGGAATTCAAGAGCAGTATGTTACGAAATGAAATGAGCCTCTCTCTCTCTCTCTCTCTTCTGTTTTTGCTCCAACTACATTTATTGTCCATCAATTTATTCCCGTAAGTCTGGTAGAGGCACCAAATTGCCAATCTATTTACATACGCAGTGCGCACACAATGCACATTACTTACATCCTTGAGCAAGCTGCTTGTGACGTTATTCCAAACATCACAGAAGAGGTTTGGAAAACAGAACACAACTTTACAGATTAAAAGTCATAGTTTAACTCCTCACACAACTCAAGAGTCACAGTCAGGGGGAGCACATTATTAACTCGTCATTTCACTCAAGTCTCTTGCCCTGCTTATACTCATTCAGTCACTTTAATTTACTCACCAACTCCTCTCAAACTCAAAAATTGTACAAGTGTGCCAAAAGTGATCTGAAAAAGAGCAGACCCCATGTTTGAAAGTATATCTTGAACATTGCTGCCACTCATATAAAAATTCCCTCTGAACCAACTTCATTCTGTCAGTCTCAGCTCGCTTAACTTGATAGAAGAGTGCTGAAAATCTTGTTGGAAAATAACATGCAGCTTGTGTTCACCCCGTGACACTATGATTTTTTAATCCTTTTTTCTCATTCTAAATTGTCATATTACACTAGGGAGTATATATATGGAGTGAGAAACCGTTTAATTGCATTCATTGCGTTTCACACAGTTGGTGTTTACGCTCGTTTTGAGAACTTGCGTTTGCGTAGTTTAGCAGTATTAGTAGCTCGGTTCATCGTTGTATGTACGTGTTTATTTGCGTGTGACTTTCACGAACGTCAGCACTCGACATCCAGCTGCTTGTGTTGTTTTCACTATAGAGAGTCCTGTGATTTATTATCAGGTGGATATAAAACACTTATGTAAAAATGAAGCAACTCGTTCCAATTAAAAATATGATTAAAAACAGTCACGCAAGAGTACCGAAAACATTAAAATGATTGAATGCGTTGAGTAAATGGAAGTTGTATGAGTTACTATCATTTTTTGTGATCGCAATTTGCAACGTTTCAGTATCATGCATAACACGGAAAGAAGGATCACCATCCTCATATTTCATAGAATAATTTTTGGAAAAAACCAAGATCGAACTAATTAGACTTAATTGGGGACGATTATAGCCTGTCATGATGTTTTTAACTGTACTCCGCCGAATATGGCTAACAAACCATGCAAAATGTATTAACGACATATGTACATACATAATATTTTTGCAATTATTAGAGCAAGCGTGCATGTCACATATCACATTGGACTGGACCACATAACGGAATTATTTCTGCTGAGAGAGAACTAGCTTGTGTAATAGTACAAGGTTAGTTTATGGCTAATGACACTTGGGAGGCCATTTTATAAACTTTATGAAACTGATTAGTTTGATTGTGAATGAAAAGTGTGCATGTGATTCCCCCGTAACGTCGTACTTCTAATGTCTTCCCTTCGTTTTGACTAGTGTTTGCACGTTTTTTGTCTCCCCTCCATTTTTCCTGCTGCGATTCTCTGAGAGAAGTGAAGTAGTGAAGTTCATACTGCAGACGAAGGGTTAAATTAATAAATGGTGGCTCATTTCGCTCCTATGAGTATCCAAAACTTTATCTAGAGTAATATAATAAGCTTTATAGTTGTTTTCGAGAAGATGCTGTTTTCGTCACCAAATTTTGCGGCGTACAAAACATAAATCCATATGTATTTAAAGCATATATAAAATATGCACATTCGTCTATTCATATCGAGAAAAGGGCGAGCCAAAGAATGACGTATTATTTTGTAGTCCGGTGCCAAAAAACTTGTCTACATTCTGCATCTCCCTATGTTCTATGTTTAGGCAGTTTATTGCGTAGAGAATGGAAGATGCAAATGTGTGCTGCACCAGTTGTCCTCGATCATAATCATAGACTCGTACTATGAAAAGAAATGAATGTGTTTGTGTGTGCACTTTCTGGGAAATGTGAACATTGGGATTTTGTGAGTGAGAGATGTTCCGTAGTCGAAACTTCTCAATCCTGAAATATTTTGCAAGGTTAACGTAAACGCAGTTAGAGAGTTGTCTCTTTCAACAACACAGACTCCCCATTGAAATGCCAATAGTTGAGTTGTTGAAAGTAGGAAACTACTTAGGATCACTCTAAATTTCCAATAAACATGAGGTTTTATATCTTGTTTTGAAATTTCAAGACCAAAAGAGAGCGAATGACATATGTTTCGCCTCGCGCCATGTGCGGATGTCTTTCGTTTTTGCTTCAGCTCGAGTGAAACAAATATGTTTTCCCCTTTCTGCGGTTCTCTTTTTTTACTTCAATCCCCGAGAATTGATTATTCGAAAAAAAGGAAGCTTTGCAGACTGGATGAATGGACAATCGCCATCATCATTTTATTATTCTTTCAATAAATTTGAATAAGTTTGTGCAGACAGAGGAGCATTTCTTGGTGCGGGGAAGAAAGAGAGCTATTTACAAAACAAATAAGATCCCTGATATCTCAAGAAGAAGAAAGGAAGATGAAAGGGGATTATTAAGGCATTGCCTTTGCTACACACACACAATACCATGAGCTTTTTGCCAGTCGATGCTTTTCTCACACCGACTGACTCGGGGAGCTCGATGATGC
>JAQFZW010003605.1:0-12476 GCA_034687055.1 Heteromurus nitidus | reverse complement strand
TGTAAAGTATGCAATGGTACATATAATAGTGTTCTATCCCGTAACGAGCAATCTTGTGACACGGAAGTACAATGTGACGACAAATTTATTACTATGATGTGTCTTGGTATTGTACTGAATAAATATCGTTGGGTAAGAAATAAAGTACATACTTAAGTGCCCTTGCAATGAAGCCAATTAATTATTATGTCTGCTGGATTCGAAGAAAGTGACTCAACCAGACGAAGAGGCTATTAAAAAAGAAACGCGAAACACAACTATCATCTAAAGATAAAAATACTAGCGCATGAACATATATATCCTATGTACACCCACTCATGCCACACCCATAAATTGGTAGATGTTGACTTGATATTATACTCATTATTTATCCTTTCTTCACATTTTGTTTTCCACACACAACATCGATTGCTAATTTGGGTTAGATGCGATGGAGAAGTACGTGGAACGTTTCTACAATTTGCTCTACCTTAGTAGAACATGCCCCCTAAAACTTTCCCCTGTGGCCGGTTTCAAAGATCCACTTCTAACTTTGCCGAAGAATGTTACATACTACATTTCCAGAGCAATTACAATTGCACTTGCTGCTCATTTCGTCAGGCTTATTATCCTTCTGCCAATTAGTATTCCAGAGTATCTTGAGAAGGATGACTTTGTTCGACTAACGATGCACGGAGGCTGGATATCGGCGCCCTTTTTTCTTGGTTATCAGCATCTGGCTGTTGCTCTTATGGGTAGGAACATGATCGAGCTGTCAAATGGGACTGTATTGCTGGCAAACTACTTGGAACGCCGTAAGTTATACATTTTGAAATCATTAACGATCTTAACATTGAAAAACAATCATTGGTTTCATACCAGAACTTTCAAACCCGGAACTGTTCGATAAGGCACGACGTATCCGCAATCGCATAATGACGATCTTCTCTCTGAGTGCGATTTCAATGACACTATTTATGGGTGGTCCGATGTTCTACACATTTCGGCACGACCCTTATCATGTTGGCTCGTACATCTACCAAGTGTCCCTGAAATACAAGATCATACCGGAAATTAGTGGACTCATCTTGGGAATGCTGATAGACATGTTGTATGTAGTATGGTGCTGGAGCGCCTTCATTGTTCACATGTACGTGAATTTTCTCTACCTACAGACTTTCACCACAACCATTCTCTTTTTGATCAATTCCACCGAGGAGCAACAATCGTGATTGAGAGGTGACCGAGTGAGCCTTACTTTTCGGTTGAAGATTTACGCAAAGCTAAGGATTACAACAACATTGTATAACGCCTCGTACGGGAGTATCTATGTGCCCAATTTGTTAAACGGTTTATCGTTTTTCACCGTCCTTGGTATATTCATGGCAGTAAAACTGGCATATCTCAGGAATCTATACATAACAATCATGGGTATTTTGGGAATGGTCATTCCACCTTTCGTCTTAATTGTCATTTCGACTTTGGCTGGCAATGTTCATGAGTACAGTTGGCGATTTTTGCGAGCATTGAAAAAACAAAATGAAGTTGGAGGCAAATTGTCGTTGAGATTGATGAGAATGTTTAGGGTGGAGATGGTGAAAAGTGGAAACTTTTACCCTATTAAGAGGATAACTTCATTCACCTTGTTGGGAACAATAGCCAATGTCGCTGGCTCTGTGCTGATTTCAGTAAGTTTTGCAAATTTGTAGTTTGCAAACTTGAATGAAGTTATCATTGTAAATAAATATTTATGTATATGATTTATAGAAGCGTATGTGTGTGTAGTGTATCGTCAGTATCGTGATACGTGTGAGTAGTAAACTTGCGAAATTCATTGAAACCCCCACTAAACCTACACTCCTCCTATGGCTCCTATACATTCCTCCGATTATAATTTATGACCGTCGGGTTTGCAAATACAGTGTCAATTATTTACTACAATATTTGAATTATTTATTAAATATTGTAGTTATCGTAGTTGGAAAGGAAAATAGAAGTTTCTTCTTGTGGCATGTCTGCCTGAAAGCGACAATTATAATTATACAAATTAATAGCGACAATTCTCAATGTAGCCTGTTAGATTGTATGTCGTTTTTTTGGTAAGGATTGGACAATGAAGTATAGTTGGTGATGAGAAGCATCCGCCTCCATTTAAAATAAATAGGTCTGTAGATATTTTATTGTGGGAACAAAAACGTTATCGCAATTGTCTTTTACAATGGAAAGTTTTCGGAAATTTATTCATAACTATTTTTACTACACTGCAAGCTGTGCTTATCGAATAACAATTATTGAAGGGGAGACCGTCCTAGGGGAGAAGGACGGTCTCGTATCGAAGTGTAAAAGAAACTTGATATATTACTGCTTTATTGTTATGCTATTATTAAGCTCTATGCATGCCATTAGGATCTGTGCATTATTACCGTCCATGATACCCATTTACGTGGAACACAAAGATTTCCTAAGGCTCACGCTTCATATCGGATGGGTACTCGGATTATTGTTTTCCTTTCACCAACATATTGCTTATCTTGTAATTGGCGACGAGCTTATTAAACTGGCGAATGGGATTGTGAGTTTATGCCGGAAACTGGAAGAAAGTAAATGGAAAACTATTTCAATGAAAAATTGGTGAAAGCTAGATAAAAGGAATTGTGTAATTAATTAACTGTTTGCATTTTAAAACGATTGAGTAGAATTTTGGAAACCATCCTTATTCGACAAAGATCGCTGGATTCGGACGCGGCTCATGATACTCTTCTTCTTGTACCAGTTCCAAACAATGGGGATCGTGAGTATGGGACTATTTTACATGTTTCGACATGACCCTTTTCACTTTGGCTCAACTCTCTACCAATTCCTGAGCTACCGGAATATTTTCTCTGACTTTGTCGCATTTCTTGTTGCCGTTATTCCGGAAGCTTGGTTCATGATATTTGGCTGGAACGCTTTTATTCTACACATGCATGTAAACTTATTGTATATGCAGACGTTTGTCACAACGGTGAACATGGCTAAACAATTTCACAAGCATCTGTTTGGAACCCCCTTACAAACCCTTCAAGTTCAAGTGGTCACTTATAGGAAACTTCGGATATTGACAACTTTGTACAACAACAGTTATGGAATTTATTATATTCCTGTCATCAATACTTTCTTGGCAATATTCTTCATTTTCGGAGTGTTTCTGGCTGTGAAGCTGGCGCATTTGAAAAATGACTTGATTGTGGGCGTGGGTGTTATGTGTATCGTTCTGTCTTCAACGGTTCTTCTCATGCTGGTGACACTAACGGGAAATGTGCACGAGAACAGCAGATGTCTGTATGATGAGTTAAAAAGGAGAGAATTGGAAGGAAACAAGTTGGGACGAAGGATTTTACGCATGTACAAAATTGAAGCTGTTCGAAGTGGATCATTCCATGAAATTAAGAGAGTGACATCGCTCACAATTCTAGGCATTCTCGCTAATGTAACTGGTTCCATACTAATCTCGGTGAACTTTTAACTGCGAGTATATGAGTGAAAGTTTAAAAGAGAAAGAAACGCGATTTCAATGCTACTAAATTGAAAATCTGAAACTGCTATTTCATAAGCATCACGTACATACATCCCATGAACAAAACAACGATATAAGAATTTGTATGTGTACTTTTCAAGGTTATTGTTCCGCACAGCTACAAATAATATCTTTTGGATAAAATCACTTCTCATTTAACGGACATGTATTCTCATCCTTGTCTTCCATTTCTGGCCAACATCTGATTTTCGTTGAATTTTTCATGAGCGAAATGAACATGTTTTCTGGTTTCAATAATTTTGCAGTTGCACAAAAACCTCCATTCATACTCGATATTAATTGCTCCGCACGCGCAGGGCACGATGACGGGTATATGCGATGTTATATAGTTAATACTTTTTTTGGAAGTTATATATTTCTTCTCATGAAATATTTTTAGAACATCAATTACACAAAAGTTTATCTCCACCTCCAATATTCCATAATTATTCTGATAATTACAACATGCAGCTATCCATAAAAATTAGTAAAAAATGGCGTTTGGTCGGGTGCTGACTAATTCAAGAGGCCTTTCTTTCAAAGTTCTTAATACAAAAAATTATAGTTATCAGCTCAGGTTTTACTACACAATAAACGATTTATTTTTTGAATATGAATACCAAAATGACAATTTGATAGACGGTGAGGCAAATTGATTGTGTTAAATAAATTATGAATCATCATTCCTTTCGCATAACTTCGAAGATTCAAGGATTCTGAACAAAATTACGGCCGGGGGCGTTCCACTTACATACGTAAGTAGCAGTAAGCACATGAATTAGTACATAGCTGCTAATTATACACGATGACAATGTAAATGCTAATTGGAAACACGTTCTCAAATCAACGAATTCCATTCCTGTTTGACGTTACACCATGTTAAACGCTTCTTATAGTGAATAAGAATTTCCCGTTTTATTAAGTATCTACCAACTGCACCGAAGTAAAAATGGAAAAACGAGTTTACCAATTCCATAACCTCTTATATTATTCAATTAGTTGCCCTTTCAGAATATCCCCAATTGCTGGAGAAAAGGATCCTTTTATTTCCTCCCCCAAAAATTTCGTTTACTACTGCTCCCTCTTCATGGACCTTATAGTGACAGTGCATATGTTAAAGGTTTTATTTCTTCTTCCAGGAAGTTTTCCATTGTATCTTAAAAACAATGACTTTCTCCGAGTCACTGTTCATATTGGCTGGGTCACTGTGAATGCCTTCCTTCAATATCAACATTCAGCTTACATGATTTTTGGAAAGGATATGACTTGCTTGGCAAATGGAAGCATTTTACTGCAAAGTAAACTGGAACAGAGTAAGTATCACCCCTGAAAAATTACATAAAATTATCCAAATCCATCAACAAACTGCTTCTGGGTTACACTACTTTCAGAATTTTCAAACCCTGGCATATTCGACCGTGCGAGGAAAACTCGCCACCAAATCATGCTCCTATTCTCCTTTTACATGTTTGAGTCGATGCTATTCTTTTGTGGCTTGTTCTATCCGATGTTCCAAGAAGATCCATTTCATTTCGGCTCGAACGCGTACCACTTCCTAAGGAACCAGCAAATAGTTCCAGACATTGTGGCCTTCTTTGTTGGGATGGTTGTCGAAGTGTGGAGTAACTTTTGGTCGTGGAATGGCTTCATCATCCAAATCTACCCGAATCTTCTCTATTTGCAGACATTCACAACGACAATTCACTATTTGCTGAAGTTGCCCACGTTTTATGAGAGGAGCGATAGAAAGGTGGAGGCGGTGAACGTAACATACATGAAATTACGCGTCCTAACGAACATTTACAATAATACTTATGGGAGCAAGTATTTGCCTCATTTCACATCAACCCTTGGACTCTTCTTCGTTGTGGGCGTATTTTGTGCAGTCAAATTGGCATACTTGAAGGACATTGTGGTAACAACTGTCGGCTTTATTTCCATCATTTTCTCGTCAACATTTCTCCTCGTAATTGCAACGCTGGCTGGAAACGTGCATGAAAGTAGTGCGAAGTTCCATTGGCTTTTGAAGAGGGACACTGTTTTTGCAAGTAAAAGGGCTAGAAGGATTTTGAAGACGATGAAACTCGAGTCGGTGAAAAGTGGACCCTTTTTTGAAATTAAGAAAATGACGTCTCTCACCATGCTCGGACTTCTTGCTAACATTTCTGGATCTGCTCTTTTGTCTTTGAATTTTTAAGTGTTTGATTGGATGTTGCCAAACACAACGAATAATATTCTAAAATATGTACGCAGAAGTACGCAAAAAATCTTAAATGTGATCTTAGAAATATGTCGATTCTTTTAAATGAGTATAAGGTATATGTATTTAGATGTCTCTAAATTGACATTTAGGACTTTCTACGCTTTCTACGATATGTTAGTATTTCCTATCGTTGAGATTAATCCATGCAAGGGAGTTTGGAGTTTCATATGTGAAAATAACAAGGGGAAATACGTTGATGGAGTAATGATACCGACCAGACATAAAAGCTAATTAAATATAATTAACGGCAAAATTATGAGGTTTCATTCAGGTTAAAAAATAATTGCTGGTTAGCTGCACACGTCATTCCGCTCTAGAATTGCATGTCAAAATTGGGCAACTAGACGAACACAGCCATCCAAACAAGAGTTTGCAGTTATTCTCCACTCTCCACTGTTGCAAAGAGCAAACCCAATAAATTATAACACAATGGAACGACGTGTCAATAAGTTCTACAGTTTTTTGTACCACTCATGTACTTGTCCGTTCAAGATCACTCCCCTTGCCGGAGAGAAAGATCCGCACATAACACTTCCTAAAACCACAATCTACTATGGCTCCTTCGGTGTGCACTTCATCCTGCTTGTTCATATCAGTCAGGTCATCCTCCTTTTACCCAGAAGGATTCCAGAATACTTAAAACACAAGGAGTTTCTTAGACTTACAGGACATTTAGGTTGGACAGTGGCATATTCCTTCATTTACTATCAGCATTTTGTGTATCTGTTTCTGGGAAAGGATATAGCTCGATTGGCAAATGGAACCATTCTTCTCACAATTAAGTTGGAACAAAGTAAAGAAATATTGAAAGCATAAAAATGTTTTGATTCTGGTAGAAAAATACAAAAAATTGTTGCTCGATTTAGTGAGGCTAAAAATGATCAATTTTTAATTATTTTGCAGAATTCTCAAATCCAAATCTATTCGATAGCGGAAGACGCATAAGGCACATGCTTATGATGATATTTTGCGGATACATGACCGCCATGTCACTCTTCCTCGGCATTGCTTTTTTCCACATGTACCGCAAAGAACCATTCCAATTTGGCTCCCATTTATATTATTTCCTAAGAACGAAAACGGACATGTCAGACCTTGCAGCTTTCCTCCCATCGACGCTGGTGGAGATGTGGGCGAACGTTTGGGCTTGGAGCGGTTTTATAATTCACATTTATCCGAGTCTTCTGTATTTGCAGGCATTTGCAACAACAATAAGTTTCATGATTACATCTCCAAAGCTGCTCAATGGAAGCCCGCAAAGTTTGCAAATTCTCAAGATGACCTATTCGAAATTGCGAATTTTGACGAATGTCTTCAATAACTCGTACGGGTACTACTATCTTCCCCATATGACCACAACCTTAGGACTATTTTTCATTTTTGGCGTGTTTATATCCGTTGAATTGGCATATTTGAAGGACATTGTAATTCATAGTGCTGGAGTTATGTTCATTATTCTCGGGAGTACGATTTTATTTGTGGTTGCTACTTTGACTGGCAATGTACATTCCCTTTGTTTGTCATAAATTTCGGAGAGTACTGAAAAGGAAGGAGCAGTATGGAAACATGAAGGTTCGAAGGGTGCTCCATACAATGAAAATAGAATGTGTGAAGAGTGGTCTGTTTTATGATATCAAGAAAGCTACATCGCTAACAATGTTGGGGTTGCTTGCAAGTGTATCTGCAAATGTGCTGCTTTCTGTCAATTTTTCTTAAAATAAGCCATTTCAATAATAAATGGATTATATTACGTTCGCAGCAAGACTGGTGGACCGTTAACAATTGAATTAAGCATAAAAGGCATGTTTCGGTGCATACGAATATACAAATTAACATCCAATATGTTCCAATTGTCGAAGGCGTCACTCGAACAATATGTCCTAATAATCCAGAAGCAAAGCTATTCAAACTGATATTAAAAATTAAAAAAGTAAATCGTAAATATTACACACAATATTTATTACATGATAACAATAAAATAAACAATAATTAGCATGCATAAGTAAGTTAAGGGATATTAAATAAGCGGTTTCCTACTGGCTGATTTTGTGGCTTGGGATTTGGGACTATTGGTATTTAAAACAATTATTATTGTTATTATAATTAACTTCGTTACGACCACAAGGCAAGGTTTGCATCGACAAATATTCGAAGATTCCTTTCAACTTGGACGTTTAGTACATTCATATGAAGACAACAGAGCTGTAATTAAGCAGTTTTCCTGCATAATGAAGTAAATAAATTATGAATTAAGAGTTGAACTGTTAATTACACGGTATTTTCAACGTCATTGCATTTTATCGTAACCATTAATTCAATAACGATATCTGCCCCCTCGAATTTCGATCGAAAACAACACCACTTCCGACAACCAGGAGCGTTCAACGCAAAATCATAAAGCTTAATCTAATGCAAATGATAAGCACCTCAACAATCGTCCATCAACAATGGAAAAGGTTGTGAATAAATTCTATAGCTTTTTGTACCATTCAATTAGTTGTCCGTTCAGGATCACTCCAATTCTTGGAGAGAAAGATCCTCATATAACAGCTCCAAGAAACTTGACCTATTACCTATCTTTGTTGGTACACTTTGTGGTATTTGTTCACATTGTCAAAGTATTCATTGTATTACCCGGAAGTATTCCGATATACTTGGAGGAGAAAGCATTTTTCCGACTTACACTATACTTCAGCTGGATCGTAGCTTATATCTTCATTTATTATCAACATTTTACCTATCTGATTCTGGGTGAGGATCTAGTTCAGCTGGCAAATGGAGCTATCCTTTTGACAGCAAAGTTGGAGCAGGGTAAGAGTCAGCTTACGAGTAGTTAACTGGGTTTCAGGTTGGAAATGAACCATAATTTAATCTATTAATACATTTCTAAATATACTTTTCATAGAGTTTCATAATCCAAACATTTTCAACAAAGCACGTCACATACGCCACCAAATTATGATAGTCTGCAGCGGTTATATGATATCAATGTCTTTCTTCCTTGGGATTGCCCTTTTCTACATGCTTAAGGACGACCCAATCCAGTTAGGATCTGATGTGTATCGTTTTGTAAAGAAACACATCCCAGTTTCCGACACAGTAGCATTTCTGTCCGGAATGATTGTGGAGATGTGGGCCAACGTTTGGGCTTGGAGTGCATTTATCATTCACGTCTACCCCAATCTCCTCTTCCTTCAAACTTTCTCAACAACAATTGGATTCCTAATGCAGTACTCGAAAATGTTTTCTGCAAGCCAACAAAATCTACAAATTCTCAAGCTGACTTATTCGAAATTACGGATTCTCACAAATGTGTACAATAACTCTTATGGCTACTACTACTTGCCACATATGACAACGTGCTTAGGATTATTTTTCGTTTTCGGTGTGTTCACTTCCATTAAATTAGCGTATTTAAATGATCTAGTCATATACGGATCTGGTATCATGTGTACAATTCTTGGGACTACTATTTTGTTTGTGATTGCCACTTTGACTGGGAATGTGAATTCGAGTTGCATCAAATTTCATGGAGCTTTGAGTAGGGAGGATTCGTATGGGAGTAGAAGGGATCGGAGGATTTTGAAAACTATGAAAATTGAAGTCGTTAAAAATGGCCCGTTCTATGGCATTCGGAAAATTACATCGCTCACTATGTTGGGTCTACTTGCAAATGTTTCCGTGAGTGTGCTCATTTCCTTGAATTTTTCGTAATGGTTGAATATTAATAATCGGGTAATTGCTTCGTTTGTACGAGGAACTATAAGAAACAATGTATAATTAACTTCAAACCTTAACTTTATGATTGCCTGGCCGCGTTAAGTCAATGGACGAAACTCGTTATTTAAGATAATACGTGGCGATGTTGACTGTTGACAGCGATAACTTCAAAGTCATGCGCGTATGTCAATTCAAGCAGAAATATACGAAATATACGTCCGTCTGCAATCACATCAATTTTATATATGCAAACCACGCAATTACGTTAATTAATTCCGTGTCGGGGGTTGGAGGTCGTAGTTCTTGACTAGGACCTTTACTCTGTTGTTCTTGCCGGTATTCTTGAGTCACTCACTTTATAGTTAAACGCGCTTCCAATATCAAATGTTTGAAAACGAAAAATATAATTAAAATAATGGATACCGCAAGAACGCGGTGTCATTCTAGTAAATAATTGAGCACCTTAAACTGTGGTACATAGAAATTAATTTTATTTCTTCGAAAGTCATTATATACAATTCATGGAGATCATTAAGCTCCACCTCCGACTTGAGTTTTATTTTCCAAGCCAAATATTATTCTACTTACGTCAATTGTTTCTAGAAACTATGAAATCAGGTTTATTAACCATACCCGTACTCATCGTCAGTAATAAATGAGGTAGTATTCGTATATATGAGTTTTTACTGAAACGTTGTTTTTATACGAAGCAATTATATTTGATAAATAAGTACTTGTCAAATATATTACCAGAAGACACAAATTAATGATATGATATTTGACTATAATTATGGGCTATAGCAGTAACCGTATATTTTAGATGTCAGTGTTCATAGTTGCTGAAACGTCTGACATTCCATCATCTTGCCATATATGTATAATTGGGACTTTGTTACCAGTTACCACTATATTGATTATGTGAGTCTATGTTCACCAAACCGAGGTTGGCTCGTTGACGTTTAACGTTTAACCAGTGCAAAATCGTAAATATTCCAAGACCCCTTTGTGTCTTTTCTTTGGAAAATGGAAGAAAGAATGGAAAAGTACGTTGAAAACTTCTACGGTTTCCTATATTTTACAGCGACATGCCCTTTCAAAGTTAGTGTAGCGTCAGTCACAACGAAGGTCTCCGTGCCAAAGAATAGGAGACTTTACATGTCTGTTGTAATGTCTCTGCTGGTTATGGGCCACACCATAAAGCTCATTGTACTTGCGCCCACTGACGTTCCCAGGTACCTCGAGAAGAGAGACTTTCTCCGAGTGTTGATGGGGATGACTTGGACAATAGCAAATTGCTTTTTCTTGTACCAACATTTAGCGTACGGAATAATTGGGAATGGGCTACTCCAGTTAGCGAATGGTGCAGAGATGCTAACACGAAAATTGGAAGAACGTAAGTTTTTTAATTATGGAAACTATGTGACACTCACAACGCATTTTTATAACCAATCTTAACACTTTCTTAGGATTCTTCAGGCCTCATCAATTCATTCGACAGCGCTCCATCCGAATCAGGCTCTTGTTCGTAAATTGCTCGAATGCCATATCCCAAGCGATTTTCATGGGCACTGGATTATTCTACATGTTTCGCAATGATCCATTCCACTTCGGATCCAATACCTTCCAATTTCTTCGAAACTATAATTGTCCCGATTTAGTTTCCCTTTTCTTCGGAATGACGTTCGACGCATGGTACGTATTTTGGTTTTGGAGTGCTTTCCTCCTTCACATTTACGTAAACTTGCTGTTCGTTCAGAGCTTCAAAGCAACTGCCGACTTTCTCAGGGACTCCTTTCCCAAGCGTATGAAGGAGCGGCTTCGTATTCAAATGGTCATATACTCGGCATTAAGGATTTTGACGAACTTGTACAACAACACATATGGGAAATTTTGGATCCCTGAGATTTCCACATTTCAAGGATCATGTACGGTTGTAGGGATTTTTGTTTCAATAAAATTGTCATATTTGAACAGTAGCATGGTCATCATTTTGGGAGTGAGCACGGCCATAGTCTGCGGTTCCATATTGATAACAGTTATGATCTTAATGGGATTTGTGTACGATAGTAGCACACAGTTGGAGAAGAAATTGTTAAGAACGTATACAACATCCAGTAGGATTGACCGTGCGTTGCTGCGAATGTTTAAAATTGAGTTAATTAAAAGTGGTGACTTTTTTATGATCAAGAAAATGACGACATTTACTATGATTAGTATGCTTGCAAACTCGACCGGGTCTGCGCTTCTTTCCTTTAGCTTCTGAATTGAAGTAAATCTGAATATTATGCTGTCATTTTATCTGTGAAGACAGGCAACAGTAATAAAGTTTCGTTTCGCCCTAATAAAAATAATTTTTGCTCTTTCATATCTTTAGTATATATCTCTTTCATGTCATAATCTCTTCACCAGAATTTTTCAGGTTTGCCGAACTCGATTACACGTCGGATCTATATTGGCTCAATAAATATACTTATTGAGTAAAATTTACCAGTCACAATCTACTATGTATCCAGTTATAAAGTTCTTCTTTTCAATCGAGAAGTCCGCCTCCGACCCCCGATTTCTCCTCATCAGTATCTACATACGAGGGATAAATGAATCTATTAAGTAAATGAATTTAGTTGAAGTTATTGCAAATTTATGTGGCTTTTTTGTTAAAGAACTAATATTTTTAGAGGCAAAACTTGTATGCATAACAGCACGAGCACAGGTTTTTTGATAGTAGCTTGCGGCTTGCAATAAGTATTTTGAACAATATAACTGTTAAAAGTTGTTCTCGAGTGAGGGCCACACGTAGTTTTATGACGGAATGGCATATGTAGTATATTTGGTATGGACATAGAATTTATTCTAGTTGCTTTCTAAATAAAACTACAGAATCTATCTACAAACATAAAGCTGGAATGAAATTTTTGTGTGTCCATGTGTGTATCCATGTGTGTGTCCATGTGTGTGTGT
>JAQFZW010003604.1:0-12478 GCA_034687055.1 Heteromurus nitidus | reverse complement strand
CATGTACTACTTGTGTAGTACAGGGTCTGAAAAGTAGTACTGTACTGCCGAAAGTAGTACGGATCGCCACCTAAACCATCATCGTTGACAAAAAACATGGGAAAATGGCATAAGAATAGCGTGAAGGTAGACATTAGCAGAAACATATTTATTTATTAGTAAAAAATTAAGCACGACTTTCGATGAGCTCCACCTTATCTAGCGCGCATTGTGTACACGAGGTTCACTGTCCACTGCAATAATATAATTAAAGGAAAATAATGTATACAAGTACTGTGTGACAAGTGGTTATTCTTGATCCTGTAACCTTTACAAAATTCAAAGAAAATCCCTATAGGCGTCCGCGTCATCAGTTTTATAGAAAAATGGATATGCGTCATTGGAAGCCGACGTCACTCCATTATATTCACAAGTGCCAAATTCCAGCACTCGTGGTTTCCAGATATTTTTTTGTAATAAATAACGAGTCTGTTTTGTGTGTTTTTGTGAAGAAATTGTTGCGATGGCCAAGTTACTTGTATTGGTCAAGTCACACCTAAAATATGAAATTAATCTTTGAGGCGACTAATAATGTGTTGTGGACTTCTCCCAAAATTGCGACTAGAGTTTACATTGTCTGCGTTGGATGGCCTCGTATTTTTTTATTAAAAAATATTTTGAGTTTTTGTGGAATCGGAAAGCATTGGTTTTGATGACAGTGGGCGATTGAAAGTAATTTTGGTTTGTTTTGTAAGGTAAAGGTCAGCAGTATTTTTTACACATGATTAGTTGACTGCAAGGAAAAAGTTACTTGCTTAGAACAATGGAAAATATGGCATATCATAATTTAGACGTGTTTTTCTTTCTAACTTTGAACTTGCAATCAGAGAGGAGATTTTTTATTGCGTCAGTAATTACTTCCAGAAATCCCATCGTGATCTCACACACTGAAATAATGCTACAAGTAAAGCTCAGTTGATGTAACATGTTCAACTTGTAAAATGTGAAATTCATTCATGTAGACACGGCTTATTAAAATCCGCAAGTAATAAAATAAATTGTGCATTTCCTCTGAGGTAAACGACGTGCTGCAGTAATTCCTCTAATCAGGCATTTTTGATTACAAGTTCTATGAAAACTGGTGGAAGTCAAAGTCAAGAGCATAAAGGGTGGATATTGAAAATCCAGTTCCTAACTTTGGTCCCACGCAGATTTCTGATTGCGATTATAGTAATCTTGATTATGTAAGTTGTAGTTGGAACTGGAACAAATAATGATAGTTCTTTAATACTTCGTACGTAGACGCAAACGACTGAGAAGTTTCACTTCTTTAATGACGAGTTCCACGTGGAACATTAACAAAGACATTAAGACTTGGATGCTATTAAATTAGTCGTATTTACAGCATGTATTTTAAACATTAAGTATTGTTAAGTGAAATGGATGATAGCTCATATTCATTCTTTATATAATTTCGCAGGTTAGGCACAGGAAGTGTTAGAATCGAAAAGTTTATAGTTTGCAATTTCAATCTGTGATCCTCCAAATCCCGGAGTGTGTTAGTCTCTAGCTCTTTCTCCAACTGGTTTTGAATATGGCTAAACAGGCAAATGTTATTCTGCACAAAGTTACTAAAAGTTGTATTATGCTTTTGGAAGTGACATATAAAATTAGGTACTTCCATATCACTAAATGGTTGTGAATTTTGCATATGTTGGACGTAAGGTGTATACAGGCAGACGAGAAGTAATGTGCGTTTGATGAAGGTGTATGAAGAAATGGAAAAATGGAGTGAAAAATACCTATGGGAGAGTGGAGAGTCGACGGTCAAGCGAACTAGTTTACCCTGCCAAATAATATGCTAAGAGCTGTTTCATTGAAGGACGCATGGCCCCTTCTTATTCAAGCAAAATAGTATTTTGCTAAGAATAAATTGCAATATACAAACAATGCATGCCAGAAAATGCTTTTGTAGTAAGAGTAACAGCATCACACAAGGTATTTTTACACAAGTAAATTCTCACAACGGCTAATAATAAAAATGTAACAGGAGCTTGAATTTATAATGCACGCGCTACTACATAGGCATTGGCATCGCTAAGCGCAATATTTTATTTAAAACCAGACATATCACATTTGCATTTATGCTGCAAATTTATAGCTATTATTAAAACTGACCGTGCATGTACGTATACAAGTACTCACCGTTGACCTTCAACTAAGGCAAGTTGTTAAAATTACGTAGTGTATCATTACTTTTGAAAATACTATTGTACCCCTGCAAATCTAACATGATTACCAATGTCTAATTCAACACAATTGGTCCTTATGTGAACTTTATGCATTCATTCACCCTTATTTGATTAGTAACAAATTTCCAGCATTTTATCCATGGTATACGGATGAAATATAGTCATTACTCATTACAAATGTGTGAGACTGGCACACACACACAAGCCAATTTGTTCATTATCGCTTTTCATTGTCAAGGTAGCTTGAAACTGGTTTAAGAATACAACTTGTCGAATGCTACGTGGATTGTACTTCAGGAGACACTTTGGGAAGGGCCTTGTTACTAATTATTTTTATATATATTTGTATAATGTCTGGCAAGAAACTAATCCTCCACTCTTTGAAAAAAAGTACGTAGTTTGCGAATGTGAAGGTACTAAGTAAGAACCTTAGAAACAGGGACCCTTTATCTCGCTCATCAGCAAAGCTTGCAGATATTACTTCTACCTTATACAAGACAATAGATCGTTGATAACGATCACATCCAGTTCAGAGTTGCTCCATCACATTTTTCAGCGTCGCCAGTTAAGTTGTTTTGGACGACTCAGGTTGAGATAACCTTCAAGGCCAGGAACTGCTTCCGCGACGAACTTGATGAACTTGACCAATGAAGTATAGGATAATATGAAAATCACAAGTTATCAATGTTGCTTGGTGTAATTCGTTCATTTCAACAACAACTTCTCTGCTCATCAGGTACAATAAGTCATGATGAAATCGCACAATTCTAAGACAATTACATCAGTTTGTTGTCTGAAACATCCAAGATTTTTTTTTTACATCTGAACTCCTTCCGCTGTCCGCTTTGATACAGATGATGCCATCTTTATCTCGCATATATACATTCATCATCGAGAAAACACTGGTTAAACGGAAGATGAGCCCCATTTCCGGGATGTTATACATGCTATCATATCCGCTATTTTCATTATCATTCGTATTGGTAGGGCTTGTCCATCCTTTGTCCACCTGAGCGTGTGTTCCTGTTTATTCGCACAAAACTATTCCCTATTCCATTGATCAACAGTTTTTATATTGCATATTGCATCCAACGGGTACATGAATAATCTGCGGTTGATTAGAAATTCTAATGGAATGACGATGCACGTTTTATTTTCAAGGGTATACGAAGTATGCAAAAATACTTTTACATATATATCTGCTTCTCTTGTTTGTTCTTGTCTTGATAAACAATCGAGTCCAGAAGTAGCTCATTGTCGGTTAACCGGACACGCTTAAGATTAGTGGGATATTTGGCAATGTCGAAAATGTGTAGTCGATGAAGTATTTGGTTTTTGCTCTTTCATTTCCTAGTTGGTGTGTTGGAGATGAGTTTCCTTTTGTTTAATCACATCAGATATAAATGTGTGTTTGTACATTTTAGACATATTCGCAGATTTTTAAACGTGATTCATTTCGAGCTCTTGTATGATGCTTAAACCGCGTTTACCTAAAAAACAATCTTATATTTCCGATATTACTTTTGTGAATCTATACAGGGACGGATATGAAAAATGAGTTAATATTCTGCATGAATTTCCTTTACTCATGAACCACTCACAGGAAACCTACGTTACTCTTTAGCATTCTTGTAAGGAAGAACTTCACAGGCACCACGTATAAAATAGATATGTTGATATATGTAATCAGTATAATATAAAATACAAACTGATTTTTTTTTTTCGCTCATCGTACGTTGTAAAGGTTCACTTTTCATGTAACTCTCTGACATTTTTCGTGTTTCTGGTCTGTTTGTGTGGGAAGTAATAAACTTGCACATATAAGTACATTGTAGAGAATGAAATTACCCAAAAAAGTGCGTTTGAGGTGTCGCACAAAGTATGTATGTATGCACATTCGACCTACTTTGCACTATTTGTATGCAACAGGCCAAAGGAAATCGCAAGTAAAATGATATGTCATATAATTTATCGTGCTTCATGGCCAATAGAAATCAATGCAATGATTTGGCATGATCTTGAGCTAAAAATGATGAAGAAAAAAAGGATCTCAAGGGTCGCATGCCGTCGCACAACGAATGAAATATATAATGTAACTCTAGTAATAATGGTGTTTTTGTCCTCTAGTCGTCAATTCCTAATTATTTTTTTAGCAATACAAACTGCTTTTATAAAAGATGTTTTTTCAACAGCGGATATCGGAACAATAATGTAGATAAAAGAATGGGGAACAAGAACGTGCGCTCCTCACACGTGAAGTGTAGTAGCACACAATAGCACACGCTCTTTCATCCGCATGATTGTCCATTTTATAAGGTAACTTGTTGTTAACTATTACGACGCTCATATGCATTTGTTCGAATTGATGACCTTCTCTAAATAACAATTATGACCGTACGCAGCTAATTTTTTTATATTCAGGCAAACGAACAAATGAGACCGCCAACTGGCGATGCCGACATGCTTTTCTGATTAACGCGTGTGCTCCTGAATTTTTGTGATTTTATAGAATGGAAGATTTAACAGTTGATTCAATTACGACTCCCCACAAACACGAAATAAACTTTTCAAAATAACATTCCTTTTCTGAACTCCTTTTATTTTTCTGCTGAATTTGCGATGAAAGTTGATTGCGAATGAAGCACTATATTATTATACTCTGTATGAGTCAAGGTTAAATTCTGGTTGCGAATTTGACATAAAGCTACACTTAAAAGGTTTTGCATGAAAATAAATAGTGATTGCGATGTGGTAATTAAATTTCTTTCATTATCATTGAAATCATGTGCGCCTTCAAATCAGGTCTTATACACAAAGCATCATTTTCAGGGGGAATTGTAACTCGTCCTACTTTTGCATGTTAAAGGACGGAAATCAAATCATGCACGAGAACACTAAAAATTCATTGTAATTCAGAAGAAAAAAACTTTCACTAACAAAATGCAAGGAAAAATTGTCGAGATGCACTCAACCAAACTTGTATAATGCATTGATAGTCAACTTTAAAAACTAACTTGAGATTGATTCATGACGGGTGCATACGTAAATTGTTTTTCCTTATTTTGGTTGATGAAGTATTCTAAAACATGAAAAGCGTTTGATGCTTTGAAGTTGTGAATAGCAAAAATTCTGTTATCTTGTTGTACATTGAGTGTTACTGGGAAAGTAAAAAAATGAGTATGGTTGGATTCGATACGGTGGACGAGTCAATAGAATTGAAGAAAAACGACGTATTTAATTTTTACATATAGTTTTTCTCGTTGAATGGCAGATCCTGAAGACAAGGTGTAGGAAAACATTTTCATAGAAACACAATGGTGGTGCAGTACACGATATAGAATGTAAAAGTGTTGTCTACCACCGAAAGCATATATAGCAATTTATGATTCATGTGAGATTTGATTGAGATTCATACAATTTCGGGTGGTAGTGAATTAGCTCTCTGTGTATGCACTCTGGGTTAACATTTTAGCATTTGCAGTTGTTTGTTGTAGCTGCACCTAAGTTGCGAAAAAATTGTTTAGAGACGACAAACAAGAAAAAAGGAGCCTGTAGCAGCGTACATTTAAGTACATTATAATCCTAAAGAAACACTTAAAGTTCTCATCTGCTCTGCTCCATGATCTTTAGCATCAACTCAGAAAGCCATCATTTGGTCGTCTTTTTGTAGTGAAGGGCTGCCAAACAAGTTTTCTCAAGAACAGGGAAAACCTGCTGTTGATATGATTCTCTTTTTTCTGTCTACTCACTCACAATGTGAGTATGATGAGCAGGATCATCATCACACCATACCATATTACAGACGTAAAGGGACAACCTTTGTCCACTCCATGTCTGTGTGTGATGTGTGATGCGATGACGATGATGTGAGTTGTATACTTGTTGAAAGAATATATTCATTGCCAGAGGCAATTTATCGAAAGGGACTTTTTTCCAAAGATGTACCTCATCGAAGAATATAAAATATAATGTGTTCGTATCACATAAAAAACCAACGTCGTGGTCTGGTCGCGGCCTAACGTGGTCAAGCATTTATTTACGACATTCTGCTGGTCAAGATCGTGCCATTGGTTCGCAGAAGAAATTGGATTCAGAGTTTTTTAAAGCAAAGCGTGAAATATGCAAACATATATATATTGCTTAATGAAGCATTCAAAGAGTTCTAATGTACGACTGCATGCTCCATGTGTCCTAGTTACACCTTACACCTGGACTGGAATGTGTGTCTGAATTCGATACGGTCACAATATTCTTGGACAGCACGAGGTTAACACAAATTGAAAATTAATGAGTCTATGATTATCCTTGAAATGAAATGTCTGTGATAATGTGTCTTTTAAACAATTGCTTGAAATAAAAAAAATAAAAATTCAAAAAGAGCAAAATGTTTCGGTTAAATAACTCGACCTATGTCTACTGCCATGGCTTATGTCGCCAACTAATTCAGAATCGGTAAGCATACCAAGCGAAGACCATAAGTAATAGTAGTGGTGCTACTCTAGTCAAATGATGATTATGAAATTTATTGACTCCAGTACGAGATTACAAAGAGTTATGCTAATTTGCATAATATCTATTCTATATATGTAGGTATGCGAATTGTCCTTGTCATCTTGTGTCACTCAGAAACACAAATATGCTCAGTTTTGATTCGTCATAAGTGCAAAAATAGCTCGCGTCTGTTTTTTACTTCGGCCTGACGCTCAGTTTTACCTGTACGAGTTGTTCGATCCAATCTTACTTCAATCCATTTCTTGGTAATAATATTGCTATACACATATTTTTAATCTTTTAAAACTGTTAGAACATTGGCAACTGGCGATGGAGCTGCGTTTACTTAAGATGAGTTGCGATTTTCGTCCAAGATATCGCTATATAAATTTTTCTTAATATGCATACTTTCATTCAGTCGTCATCTGAAACTGTTGAAGAACGAACACTAGTTCCTTGCCACCAGTATTAATTCCTCCGATGTTACTTTACTTTCATGATCAATCAAATTCAGAAGCCCCTGAGGCATCTACACGTCAGATCAAATAAGCAATTTGCAAAGTACAACAATAAAAGGAAGTCGTTCCAGCATTTTGCAGTTCTGATAGATAGACAAATAAGCTCAGCAGAATGCATCTTTGATTTTAACATCTGGTAGAAAATTTCGCAACACTTGTTACACAGAAGTCGCGTCGATTTATGTACTTTACCTAACCATAAAAGTGCATAATCATCAATATTTTGAAATGCGTCGGTTTTGTCTGTGCAAGTGCACAAGGCTGAATGTCAAAGTTTCAGTATTCCTCCAAGCATGATGTCATTTTAAGGAGTACCTTAAGAGGCAATATTTAGACAGAAGTTAAAGTCCACACAAGAAACTCCATTTTGTAGAATATTTTGTAACGGACAGAGTCATTTAAATCCCATATCACGTACATAAAAAATGAAACTACCCCAGTGCGAGTGTGTGTGTGGTTTACCGATTACTTAATCAAAACGTTTTTTGTTTCAAGTTGTTTGCTTTCTTTAGGTTTATCATGACACGACTTGTTTTGAAATACATATTCCAAAGTCTACTCGATATTCGTGGTATTGGTCTATCTCTCAATGGGTTTCCTTCATCACTTTGGGATAATGAGTTATCTCTAATCTTCGATTCGACTAAAATAAGCCTCTTTCTCAAGAAGACAGTGACATTGCCCACTCCATTCTACAAAATATAATGTGCAGCAGAGAGAGAGCCTTGATGTGCACCACGTCTTCATCCATTCTCTGTGTTGTGTGTGTGAGTGGAAAATGTTTGACGTTAACGGGTGATTGCCTGAGGACCACAAAGTGACTTTTCGAAATCGCTTTAGAATTATATACGTTTGGTTTAGGCATAAGCATTAGGTAAGTTTTTTTCTTTGGTTGCATTTCTTTCACGCATGATATGATGAAAACCAATGCATACTCCTCGTCCTCGCACGAAAAGGAACTCTTGTGCTGGAAGGGAAGAAGTATTTTTAGTCCAACCTTTTTAGGGATTAATACGTTGATGTTCGTGAAACTATCGAGCCGTATGGACAGCAAAAAGAATACCAACTTTTTTTCTCTTGTAACAAAAACACAAGGAGAATCAGTGTTCCACCAAAAACCGTTAGTAATATTTGGGGAAATGGGTTTTTTTCTGTACATGCACTACGATGTTGTGACTGGCTAATGGCTTCGAAACGAAGTCAATTTTGTGGATGAGAACGATGTCAAAATCCATAAGAGTAGTAGTGCACTTCATTTAGGGAGAGGCGAACTTTGGAAGGGATTCTTCTGTAAACTGATCCCATGACATTGACATTTATCATTGGGTAGAAGTGGAAGAAGCCTAGAATGAGAAGGACACGTCTGCTTGAAGAAGAAGAAGAGAGAATTTCCATTGAAAGGAAATGATGAACGTACCAGGAAAAGGATAATATAAGGATTGAATGTGGACGTGGACTATTGCGTATATGCTTGATGAAACCCAAGTCTGTGGATAAACAGGGAGTTGAGGAAAACTTGGAGATTTCCATTCCAGCTGTCACACAAATCTTAGCCGTTGTCGTGTTTTACACCCTTAGACATAATTAAGAGTGCAAAGAAGAAACAAACGAAAAAGGGCCCATCGTCGTTCAAGGCATATGTAGAAGCTGTTATAGTCTCTTCTCATGAGCGATGATGGAATTCGGTATTCGGTACTTTAATGACAGTCTAACAAGTTTGTAAGGAGAAATTGCTTCTTATTCTACAACACTGATAAAGGTTAACGGACTTTCCGCACATTTATGTGCATATGCATATACGAAAACTTATACAAGGCATCTGAATATTTTCCTGATGGAGAAAGAACCTTTTTCGGTGTAATATTGCATTCAACACATTATGGCTATGACGACAGAGCCATATGAAATTTATGACTACAATTGAGCATAATTTCAGGAAGAAAAAGCATCTTAACAGCGGTACAATCCATCCCATTAGGAATTTTGACAATGTTTTTAAAATGCAAAATGGTTGTTTTATAAAGATACTAACAAATAAAAAAATAAGAACTTTCGCCAGAAATTCTTGGCGGCGGATGAGAATTGTTAGCCAAGGTATTAAGTAGTAAATTACATCCACCCACGTAAATTGTTCCCTTTGAGTCACATGATTCGCATGAATGAGTAATCCATGAGTTCAAGGTGTTCAAATAAAGAACATGCGCTTTTTTGTCACAATTGCTTCACTTTTCTGAAAATGTGAGCACGTCAGTTATTAAATGAACTTTGGTACCCCACAAATTGGGCTTCGGTCCATTTGGTCCAAAGTTCACAATTCATATCACACTCTCCTAAACAATTCTTTCTACCACAGAAGGCTTCGGGCTCTACACGTATTTTCCATTGGAGCTAATGATGATAATAAGTGGATTTAATGATACTC
Source organism: Heteromurus nitidus (assembly GCA_034687055.1). Classification (NCBI taxonomy): domain Eukaryota; kingdom Metazoa; phylum Arthropoda; class Collembola; order Entomobryomorpha; family Entomobryidae; genus Heteromurus; species Heteromurus nitidus. Next base: position 2,816 of record JAQFZW010003604.1, on the reverse strand, counting down.
TTGTCAATTTGGTACAAGTATGAATGTATGTGCGGAATGAAGTGGTTCGTATTCCATAGTAAAAACTGAACATTGCGCAAGAAGAGTTTCGATATATGAAATCCAGTTTGGTTTGATGTGCTTCTCCGCAAATCAGCGTAGCTGCATTTTTTTGCCTACGGTATCATATGCATGCTTGCACGCATGCAGATTGGTAGTGAACGTGGAATCGGACATGCGATAATATTGTATCTCGTAAAGTTACCAAAGGAATGCCAGAAAACTGGGACTGGCAAAATTTGAAGTCTACTAGCGCAATGAACAATGAGTAGTGCAATGTCTGTCTATTGGATTATTATGCTTTCATTCAGATTTAATGAATTATAATATAATCCACAAGAGCAGAAATGTTTTCGCAATGTTCCAATGATCGTGCGAATGACGTTACGCCATGAATGTAGGAATGTGCGCAGGTGGGAATTGTACCAACATTTGCATAATAAATTACAAATACTTACCGTTGTCGGGTTGGGTACGAAGTATAATGACGGGAAAAATATAAAGGACTCAGGAAGGAAGTGAATACAAAGAATAAAAGTTCCTCTGTCACAACATTTAAAACCGTTTTGTGGTCAAGTTTAAGTAGTTTTCCGATTTTCATTTGGAAAATGAGCGGTAATACGAAATGATAAGTTGTGAAAGTCTGTAAAATGAGTGTCTATTCAAGGAGGTTGCATGCTAGATGCAGGAAATCAAATTCCATATTTTAAAATATTTCTATTCCTTTACACATATAACCCAATGTCACTTCCTCTTATTAACATTTTCCATAAGCATCCCGATTTACATCATAAAAAACCGTTTAGGATTTCATAAGAGGGGAGCTAATAATCGTACTTAACAAGAAGAAAAAATACTCATCCTCCAAGCCTGGTGAGGAAGATTCAATATATACTTACACTAAGCTTTTCACGAACAAAGTCCGTGTTGTACTTATTTATACGAAAACTTTAGTGAGACCCTTTGAAATTCAATTTATACATATATTATATCCCTATTCCCAAATTGCTAAACTTTGGGCATGACTCGTTTCCTTATACTTTGTAAAAAAGTAGCCGTTGTTGAATTGCAGTCGCAGTTGATTCCGGCTCCGTAAAACATATCCCCCACCATTTTCTGATACAAAATTGTGTGGTATTGTTACATTGCATTGGTTGTATCCATTCTCTGGCCGTGAGGATATATAGGCTTTGGGTTTATGGGAAAAAGAAATCACGTCGCCGTTTGAAGATTTTGTTTGGGCCTTTGTACACATGGTTTCTTCCTTGAGTTTTTTTTGAGTTAAGTGAGGGTTCTGCTAGATCGACTTACTTGTGAAGTATGCCTCTTCCCTTTTGGTTAATGATGCACAAGTAACAAGTACACACATTCACAGGATGGTCAACGGAAATTTGTCCGTTGAATATTTTCTTGTCGCCAGTTAGTTGCATACATGAAATATGAAAAGGGAGGTGGAGGATAAAAATGTTTTCAGCGAGAGCGAATGAATCTTAAGTCTCCATCATAAAGCTTCCAGCATGTGAATAAAATATGATAATGGCATCTTACTTGCTATAATTAATTAAATAATAATAAATTATAACATTTTTTTATTTGGTTGAAATATAAGGGACGCTTTGCCCATCAATCTGAAAGATTCTCACAATATATCGCAAAATATCTCAGAAATGTTGAATTACTTGAGCACAATTCTTGACGTATTTGCTTACGATTGGTATCTCATCGTCACTCCATCAGAGGAGGAAACCTAAACAGGCCTAAACTGATGAGAAACTTGCCTACTGGCCTCGTGTACAGTACAACACAAATAACTTGTTCACACTAGCTTCGTGAGTTGCATAATTCTGCGGTGGTATAAATCCAAAACTAATACGTCTGGATAATTAGAACTAGCAATATTCCAAGTTGTTTTTATGAGCAAACAATATGTCCAAACTCCCGCAAAACTTTCTCACAGATTTGTACTTGAACAATAAAACACGTAATCAGATAAGATATCCATATTACCACTTTAATGGATGATTACTCAATACAGGAAAAAAACTCCGTTTCCACCGCGTGATTGCTTCAAAAGATATAATATGGAGGAAACAAGATCCCATGATCTTACATCCATTTTCACAACATTGCCGACAATAGCAAGAAGTAATGCTTTTATTTGTCTCAGTGGCACACTGTTTCTTTTGAAGGACATTAAAGCAAAAAAAATGAATGAAATGTAGATTTTCACCTTTCAAAAGCGTACTGCCTCCTCCAACTCACTATTATGGGGATGGGACTACTGACGATTCAGGATTGCACGTAATTTGTATGGCGCAATTAATTCGTTCCATGATTCCATGCTTGCTCATCCCATAGAAATCTTGCATAATCATATAGCTCAGATCTCAGATTATTAAAATGTTCTGAGAATACTTTGATATGAAGAAGGAAAAGACACAATCAGATTATGTTTTATTCTACATTGCTTAATATTAACATTAATAACACCTCCTTCTCTTACTTAAAGTTCGTGCAACCGAAGTTCAAGAAGATGTAAAAACCAAACATCATCATCATTCTACCAATTAATTCAATTACCGATGTCAAATAATACTACCGATGAACAATTTAACGGAGTGTTTCTAAAATTTCTCACACTCGAATTTTTTGTGATAATAAATGGTGCATTAAGCATCTGGTGGATGATTGTAGTTTTAAGAGAAGTGTTTATTGAACAAAAGCAAAACGCAAACTGAAATGACAAAAATATTGTAATATACATATAGTCTCTTGTC
>JAQFZW010003603.1:0-12485 GCA_034687055.1 Heteromurus nitidus | reverse complement strand
AAACCGTCAATTATTGCCGGTAATAAACTGTTCTCCCTTTTCGATATTCTGTAAAAGGATTGGAAGAGCCTTCGCCAACAATTCCTTCTCGTAGCCGTTCAATTTCCCCATGCCCAACGTTTTTTCCACGCCGTTAGGACCCAAAAGGACAGGCATGGCGAAATAAGGTGCTTCTGGCATATCCGTCTTAACGTATGCACACTCGATAACGTCCGCTTCTCCCTTCAGTCCTCTCAATAGGGAAAACGTCATTCTAGCCGCAGCAAAAGCCATTGACAATGTCGCCGAACCGGCACCCTTCTTCGCGTCGATGACCTCAGTCCCCGCTTCCTGAATTCGCTTTGTTAAAGCTTCCATCTGACCCTGCGGAAAGCTGACTTCTGGTCGGCATTGAGAAAACACGGGAATCATGGTTTCCGCAGAGTGGCCCCCAATGATTGGACAGAAAACTTGGGCGGGGTCCAGCCCCTTAGCTTCCGCGATGAATGTGTTTGCCCTCACAACGTCGAGCGTTGTAACGCCTAAAATGCGTTTCGGATCGAAGACGCCGGCCTTCTTGTACACTTCTACGGCAATTGGAACGGTGCTGTTAACCTAAATAAAAATGCCGAATTAAATACACATTTTCACAAGTGCTTCTCATTCATTTCTGTGATTTTTGTCGTGTGGAATATATTTTAATTTCTTACAGGATTTGTGATAATCTCAAGTATCGCCTTCGGGCACACAGCAGCAGCCGTCTTCGCCACGTCACGAATTATGGAAGCATTCGTCGCGAACAGGTCATCCCGGGTCATTCCAGGTTTTCGTGGAACCCCAGCAGGGATCACCACCACGTCCATCCCACTAAGCGCATCTTTCAATTGAGCAGCTCCCAAGAATCCTTTAACTTTACAACGTGTCTCAATATGACTCAAGTCAGTGGCTACGCCTGGTGTCAGCACGACATCGTAAAGATGTAGGTCGCTGATGAAGTGGGAGTGCTTCAAGAGCAAAGAAAGTGGTTGACCAATCCCTCCGCTTGCTCCGACGACAGCAACTTTCACGAAGTTGGTTGGTGTGGTCGAGAATCTCCGTAGAGAAAGCTGAGGAACGCGAGATGAACTGAAGCGAAGTAACGATAACATGCTCGCTTTGTACAAAATCGGAGAACGTTTGCTTTGACAAAAACTGCTCTGATAAGGTGAAAATAGCTTTGTTACCAAAAAAGAAGGACGTGCGGAACGGATAAGCTTTTTTGTAATTTTTGTCGTTTTTATTTGCTGAAAACAACTAAAACAAATGCAGGTCTAGTCTAGCCAAACCATGACCATGGCAAATCCCAATGTCCAAAATGCATATGAAGTAATTCTACGCACCGTCAGGCTCATCCACGAACACGAATTTCATCATTCCTCGAAACGCCATGTTCGAAAGGAACAGGAAAATGAAGAGGACGAAAGCACTGCCCAGGTTGAAAATAACCAGGTAAATGAGATTATAGCAGATCCATAAGGCCGCAATGAATGTCGTCGTCCGCACCGAGGACAAGAGTGAGTCGCACACCAGCCAAACTCCAGAAGTGCAAAAGGTCCAAATCCCGGTGTTTTGGTCATCGATAAAGTCATCATCATTTCGGGTGTCGAAGTAGGAAAAGATTATGGTGAAAGTGAAGACAACACTCCATAGTTGAATGGCGTAATGAATGTAATCCACGAGACCTTTCATGCCAGTGAAGAGAGCTCGAACTAAGATTAAGAAAACAGTGTACTCCAGCGCGAACACGAAGCCATCCCACACGAACTGTGATAAGGAGATGGCTGCGGCGAAAGCTTTAAGAGCTTTGAAGAACCAGATCGACATTATTCAAATGTCCTTGAGGTTAGGGTGGGGTGGGCTTCACTTCATTCATTGTCTCTCGGCGTGGATTAGATGGAGGAGAATTTGAAGAGTTTCATATAATTCAGTGAAAATTGTTACCGTTTGCTCAAACTTGTTCCTAGATTGCATTTGAGCTTCGAGTATTCATCGTAATGAAACGCCGACCTCTCGATAGGCAATTTAGCTATGCAGTGCTGTTCTTGCTACCCCAACCTCATAGTTTCACCTTCCAATGCCGACAGCGCTGTAATAAGTCGCAACTAGCAAACGTTTCCTTGCCATTGTGACCTGTTATGACACCAATGAGTACGATTCGGATGGGATTTCCCTTTTACGACACCCAGCACAAATGGGGCGTCCTAAGATTAAACCAAAATGCAGGATAGACCTAAATTGTATGTGATATCGTTAAACCCACCCCCTACTTATCGTTAGTTATTTAAATTCATAATTCTGTAATGCATAAATAACAAACTATTTATTGACCAGTATTTTTACAATAAAGTACAGCAGTTCCTACATTAAATACACTACCAAAATCTCTTGCTACAGGATTTATAACGTTTGAATGAACGATTATTTATGTCTGCTGTCAGCCATGCCATGATTTCTCGAGAACGAAGACCGAAAACTTCTTTTACCATGCAATTTCATAACTAATCTGTTCCTGGATCTTTTTTTATAGTCAAACAAAGATAATTATTTCCTCACACGTACGTGCATAATGAATTTGGTATAACACTAGAGGCAGTAACAATGACTAATGGTCATCTGGGTGAGCTGCATACTCGTTTGTCTTCATTCCAGTTCCAACTTTTCCATGTCTCCGTTCCCACAACATTCGATGTTTCTGTTTCATATAGGCATCCTTTACAGTATGATAAGCGCCCAGATCGCCATCTAAATTAGGTGTAATAAAACATTCATTTTCGTTAAATCAAATTAGCAAATTTCATCAAATTTGATTGCCTCTGTAATAAAGGTGCATTGACATTCTAGCAGCTTGCTTCCACAAATATGACATGTGTTTATCAGTATATTATAAATTATATAATTTTACATTTAATAAACCAATTTTCAGCAGCCTGCTCATATGTTTCCTTCAACGGGAAGCACTGCTCAATATCTGGATGCTCTTCACGAACACAGTCATCCATTCTGTACCGCAAAATGGAGAGGATTTCCGAATCCACTGCTCGATCACGCTTGTATTGTTGATTTGCCTCGTACTGGCATGCCACATCGTCGGTGTAGCACTGATCAATATTTGGAACTCGGCGAAGTTGCATATGATACCAATTTGATGGCTTCTGGTTTGGCTCCACGATCGATTCTGCGTTCAAGGAAATTACACATGTTTTATAATGTTTTGTTTTAGCTCAGCCAATAATTATAGCTGTTATATTAAAATCATGATATAGTGTACTCCAAGCTCTAAGATTAAAAATTCCTTCTCGAGCAATGGTGAATGAATGGTAAAAATCACTTACTTCGAAACCAAACAACAGGTCGCTCGATTAAACCATAAACGCCATCGTGAACTCTTTGGAGGATATTTCCACGTCGCTGCTCCACACACTCCCCTGGAAAGTCTCCATTTCCAAGTTCTTCACCCATTCTCTTAAAGAAATAAAAATGATCAATATAAAATTAGACAACAATAACAATTAATTCAAAATTACAATGAACAAATTAACGAGGGTTGAGGGTGATCTGTAACCCAACTCAAAAACCCATCTTCCGACACCCGATCGTCGATTCGATGTAATCAATTATAGTTAAAATTATCGAAATTACCTTGAGCAGTATCTGTGAAATTAACTTTCTCCAGAAATTTTAAAATTGTTATTATTTTATCAACAAATGACAAAAACACATGCACGAACGGCTGTGTTGTGTATACCCCAGACCATATGAAAATGGATAGATCCTTCAAAGTTGGCTGCTCTCTGCATTTGGGGTGTTTTGCTCCACCTCCAAGCCCCATGATTTCTGCCTTTTGTTTGGTGTTTGGAACTCTTTGTCCGGATTCCAGGCATTTTTTTGGAATCTCAGACATGATGCTCGGATATGAAATGATTTGGTAAACACAGTTTTAATTCCTTATTAAACACACATTTATTTTTTATTTTTTTTTCAAATAGTTTTGCACTTGAGAATGAACAATGAATATGGATGCATAATACATAACATAAATATTGATGTTAGCGTAGGAGGAAACAGGGTAAATGCATAAATTTGTAAAATTGTGACGAATATCTGTTACGTATATAATTGTCCTTCATAACTACAAATATACAAACGAAACATAATAATAATCATTGTTTTAATTTTTTGCGAAGCAGCACCAATTATTTTTTAAATAACTTGTGCCGGAAGAGAATGGAAATTATTATGGGATAAAAAACTGAATTAAATCTATCAGATCATATATTTTTTTAGTGTGTGAGTTATGAGAAGTAATACCGTTAGATTTCCTTCAAGGATTTTTTTTTGTATTTTGCGACTTATTAATGGCGAGAGGGTGCAATACTTAAATATTTACTCTGTAATACAAATGATAAAAACTATATATTCCCTTGTAAATATTTTTTGCGTTAGAATATATCTTAGCCCAGAATAAAATTCCCGTAATTAAATAGATATTCAACATTTGTAATACTAGTAAATATATTGCAATCAGTTTTATAATTTTCCTTGTGTTAGTCTTATTTGTTAGAACCTCAGGTTTTTCTTTTACGTGGTCCTAAAATTCTAATTACGTTATGTGGTAACTTTACGTTAGCAGCTGCATACATGTGAAAGGAATTAATTAACGTAGATTGTAAAGAGTTATAGCTCGTTGAAAATTTGGTAAAAACCTGCTGTGATGTGAGATGTGAAGTATATAGTAAATACCTTTCACTTTTGTAACTCATGCTTAACTATAGTAGTTCTAGTTTCATACATAAAACCATGCAATCGTTATACAGTCAGTAAAATTTTCAAAAAACAAACTCCGTTCTAAATTGACACACATTCTCAAAATAAATAATTAAAAACTCCCTTTCACCACAAAGCTTCATGATGAAACTTCAAATCACGGGGCATATAAGGCTCCGGCTCCGGTTTTTCAACATCGATATTCATTCTCGGAATAGCGTCGTCGTATATCCAGCTCCTAATTAAAATTCCAATATACAACAATGATGTACTTGTGCACACACATTTCAAGTGTTGACTACAATAGAATTGTTACAAATCACCAGATTTGTTACGGGAAAAAAGACTAGTACAAAATTGATAGTGAGAACTACAAAAATAGTTGTGTTGTAATTTATATAAAGATTTACGGACACACTATTGCAAATATTTAGGTAAAATGTGCATTCTCTTTCAAGCTATTATTGTTTTAATGACGGAATAGGGTTTAATTAACTTAACTTATTCTAGACAATAATTATGTTACACAGGTGACAGTAAATAGCAAATTATAGTTCGCGTTAAATTCTGGTGATTGAAAGATTATCCAACATTAATACCCCATCAGCAGACGACTCCCACTGCCCGACAGGATACGTCGAATATCAATCAGTGGCAGAATGTTTTGACAGATCCATCACAACCTGAAGTGAATTATTTGACCCTTCAATAAGGAATTATACCTCATTTAAGGTTAATGTTAATTCTTACGCTAAATGTTATATATATACCCATGGGGTTTACAAATTGATTAGCTTAAAGTACTCGATAAGTTAAAGTTATAAATACTCTTTAGAGATTGTATAAATTATATTATTATCCTTGTCAAATTTGATTAAAGTATACTTTGTCAAGTTTAATTGATACTCATCTCTCATCCAGGGCATAATTTACTTAACAATAAACGGGATATAAACTAGAGTAGTGTGAAGTGAATTATAAATTAATTTAGAGGTTTGATATTTATTCCCAGATTACTCCGCGTAAAGATTAGACTGCATAGTCAAGATTAGACTTTGGTATTGGAACGGTAAAACACGGAGTTCCGCTTTCGCTGCAATAAAACGCATTGTTGTTGTTTAGTCCGCTAGTGCTATCGATCAAGCCATAATTATTACAATAATGTTACTGTTCTATCAACGGCAAGACTGGATCAATGATTAGCTCAGCTCATTGTAGAAAGGATATTAGAGATTTTAGACTTGTATCCCCTTACCCTAGGAAATAAATACAATAATTAACTGAGTAAGGTAACATATGGAATAGAAATTGAATTCGGCAAGTTAAATTACCCATAATCATGGAATATATATTATATTATAGCTAAAAACGGAGTTATACGCGCAGCCTATTACAAATAGGGAATTATTGCAACCGAGTTGTCAATTTGCTGTGTATTCCGATATTAATTCCGCGACGATTAATTAATTATTAATAATTACATGTGACGGGCATAGCTGCTGATCCTCTCAGGCTCAAGATGACTGCCATTTTGTGTAGGTTGGAGAACCTCACCTATTGTCGAGTTATGTCGGCGAGGAACATAATTTGGAATATGGGATTGACCGTTTCTTAAGTGAATTCCAGGCTGGCTATTGTATGCACTCGAGTCTTCCAGGAAGTGCATCGACGCTTTGGGACGTTCTGGAGTTTGATCCAGGCCACCCCAACGTGACTTCTTTCCAGCATAGTCTGAATTAAGAATAAAATCATGATTAATAAAAGCAAACTTACGAAATCCGGAAATATTAGTCACGGTTTTAATCTTTTGTCAAACCACTTCATTCTTACCACTTCTGTTTTTGAAGAATCCGTCAAATATCACAAAGTTATTCACTTGTGGCATAATCTTCGCCAGTCCATAGTGTCTCCTAAGGAAGTTCAACAACTTATCTGAAGGACGGTCTATTGCGAAATGCTCAACGGGAACGGCTTCCTCTCTCATCATGTGCTCAAACAAGAATTTTCCGCATCCCTGTCGTTGCCTCGACTCATGGACGTAAAAGTCGAGAATGCACATGGGAGCTATCTCATGCTGAGTTCCACTCAAGTCGAAAATGAACAACTTCTTCCGGCCAATTTTCAGTAAACCAACCATTTGATTTGAGGAGAAGTCACAGAGAAAGTAGATTTTCTGATCGGGACTCGTCCTCAACTTGTCTGTGCTCGTTATCACCTGGTGCAGCTGCTGAGCCTCAGCAGAAGCCTTCCCCATTGTTTCCAAAATTTGCGAAATGCGGTCCCTCACAGTCCTGCGAAACAAGAAACCAGGAAAAACATTCACATCAGCCATTGTCATCATATTAAAAGGAGACGGAGTCACCCAACGCTTGTTGAACCGTGAAGAGTGAATAATATCACGAGACATAAAATTAAACAGCTATGAGTGCAATCAGCAACTGTGAAACTAGGAATTCTTTGGGGGGGGAGGGGGATGTAGCTTTAGGATTTTCATAATGATGACAAGGGTTGTTTTTAACTATCGCTCATAATATAATGTAACAGATCTTTGCAGGAAGACGGCATGCATTTAAGGCAGTAGCCGGCAACATCTGCTTAAAATCCACTACGATTCACGATTCATAATAAGAAACAGAAGGTGTGGATTTTTGAAGAAGTTGAAGTTGAGCACGCGAACGAGAACGACTATCAACATGAAAACGTTTTTCTATTTCCGTAAAGTAAGTACTCGAGATTTTATATCCATGCAGTATTATAGAAAGTACATCACTTGAGTACGCAAGTGTTCATTATACCAATATCAAATATAGCATTCCATGCAACCATCGTTCACGGTTCAGATCCCAAAAGAGAGAATTCATCTTTTCATAGGAACAAATCCTGTAAACGCAACATAATCAAGTAAAGCGGAAAGAGCTGTATCGTCCCCTCTTCAGATGAAACATTTTCCAAGATGCAACTTTTAGGGAATTCAAGATTTTGTGTAGTTAAATCGTGTAATGTAAAGTATTTGCTCTTTTCTCTCAAAAAATTCTTTCAATACGAGATATGCAACGCAAACATATCTCTTATACTTACGGTACAAAAGGCCGAGCCAGAAAGTGGCAATTTTTTTTAGCGAAACGAAACTTTTTCTCAGCAAAAATTAACTTCGTGAGTTCCTTAGCCGTGCCATGCTGTCTGATCTGCTACCTGAGAGTCAAATTTACTCCTTCCGCTCCTGTTTGTACAATTTTGCGCATCTGGCGAAGGATTGAAACCTATTCTCTTCTTTTACGGTTACATAACTTCATTCTTCGCTATGAAAACCGTCAGGCCAATGACTTTGAATGGAGGAACGAATCCAATCCAAACTAATGCACTTGAGAAGCCATGTATACAGATGTAGACACGCTCCTTCATATTCTCTTTCGATAAAAGACGAGATGATCAAGCTCTGAGCTGAGAGAAAACCTTTTGTAACATATTTCCTCAAGCACTCTGGACCCATTTATTTATTTATGACAATTCACTCATTTATCAGAACCATTAATAACGAAAGGAAGCATATTGCGCACAGGAATTCATTACACTTGAGCGCATAACGCTACATTCGAAAAAAAAAACTTTCAAAATAAATCCATACATTAAATTCTGTTTTCCTCAAGCAAAGCGTAGCCAATCGTAATATATTTCTGTCATCTTCAATATTTATGCAATGCACGATCGAAACTCCTTTACTTATTTGCAAACCTACTGAAAATTGTGTATTCCACGTTACTATTTGACTAATGACAACGAAAAGATGGCTGCAGAAAAATTTATTGAGGTCCACCAACAATAAGTTCATCCTAGTATGTAAGATAGAATATGGTGTACAAAAATATACGCATTTTTAAGTTATATAAAAGTAATTCAGAACACCAAAGAAAATTCTGGGTGAATTTTCAGGTGGGATTGTGAGGAGATTACACCACGAACGATGTTGGGAATCGGTCACGATTTCTGTTGGCTGACCCAACGTGTAATTGGTAAATGTAACTTTTGTTTCGTGCTCTGCTCGTAGTTGCTCAAAAGATGTAATTTATGCAAGAGTGGCTAGTAGCTTCATTTTATTTGAGACAATCATTTTCACTCATCGTCAGTGTGTCCGCAAGCAACAGCCCAGAACCGCAAGAAGGCAGAAATGATATGATGACGGGAGACAAGTCGTGGACACTAATGATGAAAGGTGGACCATTAACAGGAAAATTAAGTATGAAAAGCGTAAACGAGAAACAATAACTTCGGCGCGTCATGAACATTAACTTTCATAAAGAACATAATTTTTCTGACAATCCTCCTCAACTCATAATTTAGAGCAACAATCTCTACCTTCATCATCGTCACATATAATCTTTTAGATGTTATCCTCATCCTCGGGGTTTTCAGTGACACATCATCATAATCGTTTCATACAATTTCGAAAGATAACTGTATCAACACGAGTTTTCGCTAAAAAAAATGAAGGAACCTAAAGATGAAAACCGTAAAATCTTGGTGAAGACTTCTTTAAAGTAGTCTCTCCATTTAAATGTAATAATAGAATGTAGAAAGAGGTACACAATGTTGCAAAGCACACCTGCGTGAGTAGCTTCTTGAGAAATACGTAGGCACAGAAAACAGAAGAAAAAACTTTGGATATACCGACCTACTACCTAACGTAAGGAATAGCTCGACCAAAAAAATTAACTTTACCGTGAAGTAGACCAAAAGGAAGGAACATAAAAAATTGTTCAAGTGAGCGAATAAAATAAAGAACAGTGAACAACCGACTCCGTTATAATTACGGGTAAAATCATTTCAAGATTGGGATGAGTTGAGGTTTCGTACGATGATATCCTTTCAAGTCCCCCTTTCTCTCTGGTGTATATAACAATAGGAATGTAGGAAGTTTTACGCACAACCTTCCCAGGCCCAAATTACATCATGTGTTTACAACACCATTAAAAAGCCCAGTGACACAACAGCCATAAAAACCACAGGAAACATGACATAACGGCAAACCGTTGTAAGCTAGACAAAAAAATTGCTTCAAATGTAAGGCTATAAGAAAAGAAGAATTACTCTGAGCATTGGGGTTGCGTATAACTTCCTCTATTCACTATTCAGGATCAGGGATTTAGTGTACGGGTATAAAATAAAGAGATAGGAAAATATAAGCTATCCCGAGAAAACCTAGAATAAGCGAAAGCAACAAGCAAGTTACAATCTAACACTATCTATTCAATGCCAAAGAATAGAGTATCACCCCAATCATCAGTTATCGTGACCATGAAAGTTTTAGGATACAAATCTGCCCACAACACAGTTTGTTCTAAAATTTGTTAATGCACTTACAAATATTTGTATGCAAAATTATTTTATTGATTCAAATTCAAACTGCACAAATGCAATTCTAATACTTCATTTTATCATTTTCGTACAAACAACTCCCAAAGGCATAATAATAAAACTTTTATTATAAAAGCAATACACCAGCTTTCACTTTCAAATCATGCCACTCATAATTATACTATCAATATCCACTATCCCCCAACCAAATCAATCACAACGACCAATTATAACCTCAGCTCAAACTGGTTATTGGTTATGTTTCTCAAAAATATAATAATTCTCATATGGCGGTCAGAGTTGTTAGTTATGTTTACGCGATTTGCTTTCGCTACTTCAGTTTTTTTTATGAATTATGAATCCTCGTCTCACCATGTGTGTACAACACTACTACTTACAAGTGACTGCGTGAAAAGTTAAAAGTAATTAGTGTAAATGGTTATGGCACCACAATGCAAACATCTGCGTCTGCCATCTAACTACTTTCAGAAAGTTAAGCAGTCGTATCAATATCAATTGAACTATTCGCATTCGCACAGTCCGAATCAAAATCTCATACTCATAATTAAAGTTGAAGTGAAGCAGTGAATGTTGAATGTTTCAACTCAACTTCATTAAAACTACAAAAAGTGCACATGGGAATGAAAATGAAAGCTATGCCAAACTGCACAAAGACACGAATGGCGGAGTGGCGCACATGCACTGAAAGTGTGTTACATGATTCATGAATGAGATAGCCAAATATGTAGGTATCAATAGAAAACACGCCAATGCGTACAAAGCCTAAAAAATGAAGAGTGGCCAGACGTCATATTATTCTTCATTCTTCATCACCACAAATCACAACACCACGCGATCTGCGATCTATTATATGGATTCGAACATGGAGCAAAGAGGAGACAATAGGATGCATGATCAAATAGTTATGCACCCTAGTAAATACAATATTGATGAGATGAGGTGGAAAGGCGGATGGGTGACTAGTAGTAACTCTTGATCCTCTCTTCCTCTTGAATTTAACAATTTTAACATGCACAACATGGCCGTTGGATTTGGATTTACAGCAATGACGAGAGTGGAGTCGCATTCACAAAACATGATCATGTATGAACAATGAACTAATGAGGAAGGCAAAGCGTAGTACGTAGTAACAGGTAAACAGGATACCTACACACGCTAGTTTTCTTTCAGGCGTGGGCGACAAAATGAACGGATATGGTTGAGTGCATTTTTAATAACTTGCTATTATTGAATCAAATGGGAAAAGAAAGGGCGGAGAGGTTATATAGCTCATCTCATATCCCTACCTGATGGTATGGTGGACGTGGACGTATAAATGTGAGATCGTTGCCAATAGGCAAGCACCAAATTTGTCACAATAAAGTACAAAATGTCTGACGATGATGAGTGCGTACGATTTTCCAAAGGTGTAACCTAACATATAATCTTCGTAAATATTATGCTACTTTTTCACCTCGAGGAACCAGACGAACAGAGAAGTATATGTGTTAAAGGAACACGGACATGGACAGAAGCTGGCTAACTAATAAAAATAAAATTTAAATGTGGTAATTAGACTGAAAAGGAAGTATGTAACAGGCTCAACGATTGTAAGTGCATCTTACCACGAATATGCATTTGCGAAGTGCGCATTGGATGTTATGATACCAGTAAGAATGCATTTCTTTAGTTATTCACCAAAGACGCATAATTTCAAATCTACGGACGGACATCCTTTCTCTGACTCAGCCTTCTGGTCTTAGCTCAGGTCAGGTCAGCCTATCAGTATCAGTTGTATTGTGCCGAGTACCGGTACACATCCCTACTACGCATTGGCGTTTAAATTTAAGATGTTCTTTTCAATCCTTCTACTTTAAATATGTTTTACAATGTTTATAAGCACGCATTTCAACATTTTCCTGCCCGTAGGATTTTAATTATACGAACGAACAGTGCAGCACTGCCAGTGGTGCCAGTACATAACCCAAGCTTACTGATAGTTTAGCCTAGTTTTCTGGCAATGTTCTTTCCATACTCACAGCACATGAAGCAGACAATACAATATTGAGATTACCATTACTCTAAAACCATATCCATGAATTCATGTGTCGATAATGGAAATTAAAATTGGTAATATCGCAATCTTATAGAAGAGACCCACACGCAATACAACCATAAACTCAATTACTTGTTTACAAAATGATAAAAACTGATTTGTCATGATGTTTTATGTTTGCAATGATAATAATGACGACATGCAATTAACATAGGACTTAGGACACCTGGTTGTTTGCCGCAAGAGGCTTGTACAAACGTAAATGTCATCCTAAGTTGTAAGTGTTTAAATTTAA
>JAQFZW010003602.1:0-12488 GCA_034687055.1 Heteromurus nitidus | reverse complement strand
CCAGACAGACATACATACATACATAGTCCGTGACATTCTCCTTTATTGATATAGATATATATATATATATATATATATATATATATACTTACGATTAGTTTACAATTTTTTAATGATATACGAATGACATAAAGCGAGTCGTCTAATAGCAGGGACAAAAATTTTGTCATGAGTCGTGACCACACATCCTTTAAGCATTTGCCTGTGACGTCATCATGAACCATGAACACTTATATCACCGCCACTTGCCACGCCACAGTGGAGTGTGGAACCATTTCAACTTATATAGGGTATTATCAGTCAAATTATTAATGCAAGAAGCTTCCGTCAAATTCCATCAAGATACGGACTTACTACATTCAAGTCCACAGCAACAAATCTGGAGTTACAAGCGGTATATTTTATAACATGTTTGGCTGAATTGAAATACTTTAAAACGAAAATTGCCTTAAGACAATTTGCCAAAGCCTACAAATTTTGAACCTTCCGGTCAAGAACAATCGCTTAATAACCAAAGTCGACAGAGAGTGCACAAGTATAAACTACAACAATAATTAAAACAATCATTTAAGATTTAATTAAAATGAGCGAAATGGTTTGGTCCAAACAAAACATCAATACAACTAGCGGCGTGGTTGGTTCCACATAATTGCTCGAGAATAAGAATATCCTCAAAATGGGAACCGAGAGCCGAAACTTTCTCAACTCCTTTCGCTCTGATTTGTCCATCCTCACTTCCAATTGTTTGAGAGCATCCTTCAATTTACATCCAGACGAGTACACACTCGCTGCCAGTTGATAAGTCAGAATAATCAGTGCGGCAAGGCAGAAACCACCTGTACAAACAATCGACTCGAACGCATTCAATGATCCATGATAGAGAACTGTCGTGAACAGGGTCACAATGAATATGCTCATTGCAACTACGAGACCTGTTGCGGTCACAAGGAGCTTATGAGTACTGTTGAAGTGGTCCATCATGACTTGAAGTTGCCTGAAAGTGGTGACAGTTTGAAGGAGTACATTTGGGTTTTGGATTCGATCATTGTTGGACTTGAGCAAATGCCTTAAAAAGAAAAGTAATTTGAAGTATTATAAATCATAAGTGTGCGCTGAGATTGTAAATAAATGACTGCATTTCCAATACCTTCTGAACGAATCAATAGCACAGTTGAAAACAAAGATAGTTGTATTCGTGCTCACATACCAGCATGACACTGAACATGGCCAAATGCTCTGCAAAGTGATCCACATGAGTGCTGTGCCAAACAATTTGTAGACAAGTAATTGATCAGGAAAAATGAGTACAAAAGCGGAGAGTGGGTTGGTTGGGGAGTCCGGTTTTAGGAATGAACCAATTATGCCACCAGCATAGCCCACATACAATCCACTCGAACCAGCTTTGATTAAGAGGCTTACGAATTTCGACTGGAAATTTGGCTGGAAATCCCATTTTCCTACGAAAAAAAGGTTCAACGAGAAACTACTAATTTCAAAATAGGACAAAAATTAAATAACAATTTTACCATCTTGGTTTTGAATACCTTCATATTGTCGTTCAAACGTCAACAATCTATTGAGTACAGCGGAAGTATGTCCTTGAATACTAAACTTGAGATGCATGACTGCGCCAAAGTGATGCAGCAAAAGAGTCAGTGTCATCGTACTTTCGAATATGGGCCGTTCGTTCCAGAAGCTTAGGCGAAGTAGATGTAGCGCTGTCCAGAGGAGCATCAGCCACATTGGAATGAAGTAGAAAAGGCGGAATTTGGAGTTTGTTTCGAAAATCTTCTTGTCATTGTTGTAGCTGAAGGGAAGGGACACTTTGAACAGGCGGTGGGGAGCGCCGATCGAGTTGACGTAGAGAATTGTCTTCAGCATGTTGTTGGAGACAAGCATGATTCTTCTGCGAAACCTCAACAACGTTACGTGAATTTAATAAAATAAATAATTGTAGAAATCCGTAACTTTTATTGTGTCTCGTTTTTGACTACTTTTTACAGCAGCAGGCTGCGTGAAATGAACAACGTAAATTCGGAGGTACTCACATACACTCACTACAGAACATTCACCATTTCCTCAATTACACAGTTAATAGTCCTGAAGCAAACATTCGCAATTGTCCACAAACCAGGATAGACGACGTGGAGAATAAAAACCAACATCAAACGCTAATGTGGCCACTTTAATACACAACAAAGGCGGATTCACGGTTTTATTGATGAATTTTCCCAATCGCTTTCAAACGTTTAGTGACAAATGCTGTGCCCGTCAATGTTAAATCAGTCACGAGGTGCAGGATATTGAAAAATAATGTACGAGACAAGATACAAAAACTCGTTTTTTTAAAAAATTGTCAATCTTTATAATTTCACATAAATATGGATAGGGTCTAACAGCGAAGGCCCTCGTTGATGCCACTGCCATTTGAATAAATAAAGTATGACGAAACAGCAGATACTTTTGGGAGACGACAAAGAATTTTACTTTTACTGCGGTAGATTGCAGTTTGAAACTGCCTGAAAATGACAACTGACTTTGAATCCAATCCAGTCGTTTTTCCAATCAATGGTTAACATAGGCTCGTCATTAATATTCTCCAAGACAATGTATGGAAGAGGCGTGTGAGAAATTAGTAATGCTTTATACTTGTTGTCAGTTTATCATTCTACATAAATGAGCTAAAAAATACAAAAATATAGCTTCACATGAATAAAAGCAGCAGGTGACAGGAAAAACGTTGCACCGATAACTGATTATTGTGGCTGTTTTTCTTCCCACTGGAGTCATGATGTCTAAAACTTTAATGCATGTGAAGGAGCATAACAACTCTGGTTTTTATTACTTTTGTCATCTGTCATGTTTGTTTTAATTATGTATGGAACATTATGAAAATCTAAAACTCCGGGACATCAAAATAATTTTGAAGAAAATCAAAGGGAAAATTCGACTTGTCCTTCACAAAAGTATTATCGGCAGAATTTTCTTGGAGTGTAGCTCAAATTAAATTAATCATTTCAAACATGCTGTTGTAGAAATCCCACAGCGAAGGAGTCAAGGAGGACGAGAGGAGTGGTGTTGACGAGGCGTTGTATTCATGAATATCCAAAAATACCCTTGTTCTGCGACATTTGGCCAAGGGGTTCAGTGCCATCAGTGCCAAGAAGAAGATTAAGATTTTAATGTGGTTACGTCAAGAAAGAGATGTTCACTCTTGTTCAGTGGTTGTGCTCTGTTCGGCAAGACCAAAACAAACTTCATAAAGCTCTCGAATGAAGCTGTTTAATATAAATAGAATTTATTTTAAATTTAAGTTTTTTCCAAAATGTCTCCAAATTTTAAAATTGATACACAATGAGCCTGCTTGCTTTGCCTCCACTCAAAAAATTGCTCATTCTACGAGGAAAATAAAAATGGTGACGAAGAAGGTGAAGTGAATAATTGTATGTCGTCAGATATAATTATATTATATCCATGCACAAGTATAACACATGTATATTTAAAGCAATGATTTAAGATTTAATTAAAATGAGCGAAATGGTTTGGTCCAAGCAAAACATGAGCACAACTAATGGCGTAGTTGGCTCGACGTAGTTGCTCGAGAACAGGAATATCCTCAAAATTGGGCATGACAACCGGAACCTTCTCAACTCCTTTCGTGCAGATTTCTCCAATTTCATTTCCAAATGTCGGAGTGCGTCCTTCAGTTTGTCCCCAGATGAGTACACACTTGCTGCCAGTTGATAAGTCAGAATAATTAGTGTCGCAAGGCAGAATCCACCTGTGCAGACAATCGACTCGAAAGCATTCATCGATCCATGGTAGACGACCGATGTGAAGAGGGCTAAAATGAAAATACTCATTGCAATTACAAGACCTGTTGCCGTCACAAGAAGCTTATGGGTACTATTGAAGTGGCCGATCATGACTTGAAGTTGCCTGAAAGTGGCGACAGTTTGGAGGAGTACATTTGAGTTTTGCAGCCGATCCACATTTATTCTGTGCAAATGTCTTTAAATAAAAAATTATTTTTATTATTATTTTTGAAAATTGATAATTCGTCTTTTTCAATTTCAATTCAAATTTCCAAATTTTTAGTGAGGATATATTCAGCAAGAAATAAGTTCTCAATACCTTGTAAACGAATCAATGGCACACTTGAGTACAAAGACGATTGTATTCGTGCTCACAAAACAGCACGACCCTGAGCTTGGCCAAATGCTCTGCAAAGTTACCAACATGAATGCCGTACCAAAAACTCGGTAGTAAACTAATTCGCCATGGAACACGAATATTAGAGCGGATAGTGGGTTCATGGGAGAGTCCGGTTTTAAGACTGAGCCTAGAATACCACCAGCATAAACCAAGTACAATCCAGTGGAACCAGCTTTGATAAAGAGGCTTAAGAATCTCGACTGGAAATTAGGTTGGAAATTCCAGTCTCCTTGAGAATAAAAATAGAAAAGAGCAAATAATAAAAACATGTTTCAAAAAGTGGACAAATTTTTTAAACAGCCACAATTCATATTCATTGTTTGTGTTTACTCTTGTATTGTCTTTCAAAAGTCAGCATTCGATTGAGGACAATCGAAGTATGGCCCTGCCGACTAAACTGGAGATGCATGATAGCTCCAAAATGATGCAGCAAAAGAATCCCCGTCAGCGTACTTTCGAATGTGGGCCGTTCCTTCCAGAAACTTAGTCGAAGTAGTTGTAACGCTGTCCAGAGGAGCATCAGCGACATTGGAATGAAGTAGAAACGGCGAAACTTGGAGTTTGTTTCAAAACACTGCTCCTCATTGTTGTGGCGGTAGGGGAGGGACACTTTGAGTAGGCGGTGGGAAGCGCCGATGGAGTTGACGTAGAGAATTGTGTTCAGAATGTTGTTTGAGGCTAACATTTTTAGTATTTTTACTTTTATTTCGGAAAAAGTATTTAATTAATTTGAAATACTCTGTTAAAACTTTATTTTAAGCTGAGCCTAATATGCTAACCCACGACCTGAAAATATCACAAAAGTCTCCTGAACAACACATTTCTGAGAGCAAAACATGTCGGTCGATGACTCTTTGTAGAAATTCGTTTAAAAGAACCATGATATTCTGGAAGAATATGCGCCATGCAAACTAAATCAGTATAATTGCAATACCCTCCATATAACTACTTCGATGAACTCAAAATTACAAAGGGGCAGTCTGATACCAATGAAATATTAATGTGGTGTTATATACTGCCGTTACGTCACGTCAATTAATCTTGATTAAATGGTTATGTAACCATTTTAAATTGCTTAAATGGTTTCAATTCCCTTTAAATGTCAAATGCTTCCCAATAATCCAGTGAGAATTTCAATTAGAACCAAAGGTAAATTGTATGTTTGTCTGTGACGGTGGGTAAAGAAATTAATTTGTTTTTTCGGAACAGCCCAAAGAACGACGTAACGAAGCACGTGTGCATAAAAAAGTATGTCGTGTGGCTTATCGATAGTTATGTTGAACCAGACAGTGACGAAAGGGGTTGATTGAGTAACTCCGCCGGCTCGTCATCCTGGGTTTGAGACACATTACTCTGGGTTTGAGACATAATTATTTATGGTTCGATGTTATCGGGAGAAGTTTCATGAAATGTGTTGGGAATCCTATGAGTTGAAGTTGAAATTTAAGAATCGATTGGGAAAACAGAGCTGCGGTTATTAAAATGTACAAATACATTATTTCGACTTGGAAATATGGTTTCCGTTGTATTCCATGAAACTCTTGCAAACTGATATATGCATATATGCAGGCATGGATGAACTTGGGACTGAAGTACGTCTTCAGTGTTATTTTTTACTTAAAATATACTATAATTAATTTTGTTGATTCATTTTTGCGTCAAGTAGGCAAATATTTTTCAATTCAGGACTTGTCCCATCAACAACATTCCTTTAAGGTTTTAAGAATGTGCCCCCGTTTTATGAACACGTGTAGCTTGATTTAATTACACAATGAATCCATTCTTCTATCAAAAGTTGAATGCTTTTTTCATCGCTTGTGACTCATGGCATAGCACAAACTCTGACTCATTTGTCCTTGTGTGGAAATGTACCTTCTTATATATGACACCTCACTCCACAACACCACAGCCACCCTCCCCTTGTATCATACACGTGTAAAACATCAAGTATGAAGTACCTACCTACTTTTTCCAAAAAAGCCCTGAGTGCCATATATCACAACACTTGGCTTCTCACCTCACAAAATGACAAAAGAAACCCAAGGTGTTTTGATTTACTCCAGAGAAATATCAGCCAAAAATACAAACACGCTTTCTTTTTTGGTTCGAACTCGAAGGCTACTCGCTCACCAACCTGACCATGTATTTTTTCATTTCTGATTTCCCTTCGGCAAGACCAAAACAAACTTACAAATAAAGCTCTCGGATGAAGCCTTTTAATAAATAGAATCTACTTTGTAATTTAAATTTTTTCCAAAATGTCTCCAAATTTTAAAACTGATACACAAGGAGCTTGCTTCCTTTGCCTCAACTCAAAAAATTGTTCATTCTACGAGGAAAATAGGAATGGTGACGAAGGTGACGGAGTGATCAATTCCACAGCGATTGCATTCAAAATGCTCCTCCGCTACCTCAAAGTGGACGTGATGAAGTTGACCTTGTCAAATATCTCATCCATCGGCCATGTGTTTAACTTCAACAATAATCTGAATAACCGAAATCTCTCCGTGTCTCTGTGCAGTGACTGTGCCTCCGTTGCAAATGACTTCCTCGAGACATTCCAGCTTTTTGAGAATATCCGAATGCAATTGGATTTGTGTGTGCTACAACTCCACGAATTTATGGAGAAGGGGGTCAAGGATCCAGAGCGTGTTCGAGACTATGAAAGTAGAATGAACAATGGGAACATTAATGCACTGATCAATACAAAAATTGTGGAATGCTTGAGGAAGAAAACGATGGAGAAAGGTATTGCAAATATTTCATAAAAAGTTGCCAAAAAATAATCAGACGAGTAGGTTTTAATGATGATGAATTTTTTTGGTTCCTTCTCAGTTTCTCGCAACGTCAATTCTTCAACCCCAAGGATATCATTGCGGAAGAATTGTACTCAAATGGCAGAAGGTCTCGACAGAAATGAAGCCCCTGCAATAACCGAAGTTTTCAATTCAGATTCAATTCCATCGGATTGTGAAATTATGAAAGAGCACCCAGCCACAGAAATTACTATCACAAATCAAGATGATTTTGTTCCGAACCCAATCATTTCCGATGGAGGCGGTTCTTCAATTGGGGAAGCTGACGAGGTATGCAGTCTTATGGATGTTGAGGAGAATATGGTTGAACTAGGACTTCCCAGTCAATATTATGCCGAGCCCGAGCCAATATTAGGGGAACAGTCTCCCATTACGCATACTTTGGAGATGTGTTCTTACTGCGTGGACGAGAACTGCTACTTCTCTTCCAAAAATTCCCTCGAAAATCATTTATACAACAAGCACCCCTTTGAAGTCCTCTCAAATGGGGGCCTTCTTCCTCCCAACATTTCAGAACAAGATTTGAGCAAAGCTCTGGACAAGATTCTTCAACAATGGGATTCGTCCGTTGAGTGTCATTTATGCAGACAGACCGGATTCCAGTCTCAATCTCAAATGAAAACTCATCTTCTCCGAAGTCATTTGGAGGTTGTGCTCAAGAATGTGGAAGACACTCGTCATTGTTCTTCTATGCCTCCTCACCCAACCCCACTTCCAAGTCAACCTCCACCTCCTCCAACTGGAAATGGAGGACCATTGTATCTTAAACCAGTGGAGGAGTTTTGGAACTGCATCCCATGCGGATCTCGTTTCTCGCTAAAATTCGACTTTTACGCTCATCTCATTTACAACCATCCCACCTCAGCTTTCAAACCCCGCCTTCCGAGTGGCACTTCCGATCAAGACTTTAATTCTGCTGTGACGAGAATAATTAGTGAAAGTATGAAAATCAGTGGGGACGGAGATATTCGAAGTTGCATGTATGACTGTCTCCTCTGTGGAATGGCGGTGAGGCGGATTGATCATTTAAAGTTGCATGTTGTCTGTTCTCATATTAACAAAGTGATTGAAGCCATCTGTCAAGGAAAACCAGATACGGAGTCAGGAAACGGAAATTTACAGCAAGTTCAAAATGAACTTGCACGCCCTTGGAATAGTGTTGTTTCTGGAGGGCCTTCACATCAACAAACCAACTTTCCCACTCATCCAACAACAAATCCTCAATTTACAGGAGAAGCATCAGTCAATCACCAGATTGGAACATTTCTTTCCCAAAACCAAATCGGGACATGGGGCTTTCTAATTCCAAATCGGAATTTCGCACCGGCGGCGAGGCAGGAGGAGGGGGCCACGTCCACCGTTGAAGGAATCAGGTCGAATATTAGTCGCAGGAAGCAGACTTTGAGCGAGCGAGAGTTCCCAAGACTCTGATAATCAGATGGAACAAGACTGATCAAGTTATCCTAAGGTTTTTATTCTTGTATTTTGTATTTGTAGAGAACAATTGACATGACTCAAATTCGAAAAGTTGAAGAACATGGTTTAATAAATACGCTTTAGAGGCGAAAAATTCCCCAAAAACTGTCATTAATGTAAGTTCCAAATTTCTGGGTGCATTTACTGACCGAGCGTCCTCACATTTTCGTTCGGCATTAGCTGAGCCATCAAAATCGTGTATGATATGATAACACCAATCGTCTGAAATTAATAAAACGAATACTGTAATATAATTTGGCTTAAATCTTCTCAATGGGGACTTGTTTCATATAATTATGGCATCATACGGTTGTCATGAATTGGTACGACACGGTGAAAAAGCCAAGTCCCTTGAACCCAAAGTTTGAAGCAGTGAGGTCATAGTGAACTATTGCAATTCCACACAAGGATTCAGCCGCATCTCCGCTGCTCTCTTTAGTAAACTGGCCGAACTCGACTTTAATAATTGCAGCAAACATTCCCGCCTACAACGAATATAAGTACACACATACTATTTTTTTACACGACCGTCTCAACGCCCAAATGCTGTATAATCCAAGTAAAAACTCACAATTCTTGGAAGGTCTGCCAGTAGGGTAGGGCCAACGATCAATGGGAGATAGCTGAGGAATAGATGCAGACCTGAGCTCATCTCGAACATCCCTGTGAAAACATGCTTGACGGTGAGAAAGACATACGTGACGATAACAACACATCCAAAAAGGACTATAGGCCCGTAAATTTGGTTAAATTTGTCAACGATGACGCTGATTTTGTTGAAAGTGCGAATTTCCTGAGAATGAGTAAAATTTAAATTTGTCAAAAAAATTGCAACATTTCTTTAAAAAATAAAAAAACTCACGTCTGCAATGACAATGCAATGTCCCAAATCATGCTTCGCTCGAATTCTCCAGTAGAAAAGCTTCACCAGTTGGCTGAAGAAAAGACCCCACGCACCGGAGTGGATGTTTATCAACAGCCACCAGGCAATATTCATAAAGTTTGCTACAATAACTAGCCCTTTAAAATATGCCGATTCGTTCGTGACTTTAAATCCTGTGAAGTCAAGCCTATAGTGTCCGATGGTGCTCATCTTCACGTTTCCATTTAAATCGTCCTGCCTTTGGGTTTCAGAATTGGGTGTTGAGGAGAAAGCTTGATATGTGTGCATGGCACACGTCATAATCACGTAACAAGAGACAAATATCGATGAGGTGTGCGTGAGATATTTCATCTACAAATGTAAATTAAACAGTTTCAGGAATGAAGTTGTCGTAATTTCTAAAAAATACTTGCAACATATAATTTACATAAAGTCTTACGACATTGCTTCGTGGTGGAGACGCGTCGTGAAGGTGAATCCTTCTGACAAGCTGGAGAGCACAGTTGAGAACATCAACCATGCATGTCGTCTTAAGCCAGAACATGTAAAAGCTGAGAAGGCCAAACACTAAAAACACAACGTTTGCTATTTGTGCAACCATCGATATCCCTGCTCGATCTTCTGCAGGTGGGGCAAGAAATTCTTCCGAGCTCATATTTTGGATTGCTGCAATTCCCAAGCGAAAGAGAATCAAGAGTTGCCAGCCCACGCAACAAATCTATGAATTGCATTTTTATATCAAATATATTAGTGGACATTCGACATCAAATATTACAATGAGCCTGGAGGAAGTTTTTTTTTTGCAAATAAGTACAACCAATAACCTTTCTCCAGAAAGAACCCTTGACATGAACGCAACATCTCATCAGTGGATCGTACTCTATAGTGTTATGAAAGGGAAGTGTGTATCTGAGCACGAAGAGTAAAGGTTTAAGAAGATCTTCAATGACAACTTGTTCCGTTTCCAGCACGAATAAATGATCATGTTCCAGTGATTGCGAATTTTGGCTTGATTTGTCGCCACCTAATTGGGCTTTCGTATGGTGTTCCCGATGAACCGGGAACGCGTGTAGGTAGTGTGACTTCATTTCCACTCCGGCCCTTCTCAAAGTCGTAGCTTCCCAATTTGAGTAGGTAAAACTTGGAATGTTGCCTTATCTGTCTCGCAAAACGAAATGATCAAGGAGACACTACGGCACCCACCTGTCTAGCAAGGTCTGTGTTGTCTATGAAAATGGTATGTTTATTTAGGCACAATGTACACATGTAAAGGCCACAAAGTAAGCAAGAGAATGAACGACTTTGTCCCAGAGTCCCAGCCTCAATCGAACAAACGTCAACATTAGGGCTGTTCGTTTAGCGTTTTCGTTTACAGGGCATAAACTAAACGTTAAACGAAGGTTCGTTTACATAAACGAAACGTAAACGATGAAGTTTACGGGAACTAAACGAAACGCAAACGCGTTTTCGTTTAGCACCCATGCTTTTTCCCATACCAGTTACCAAATCGGCTACCCGGACTGACTGTGATTTTGCAAAGAATCCACACCGTCAAACGATTCTTCGTTAAAATGTTTTACAGTAGTATGTTTCATTCAAGAATTCTAATAAACAACCGGATAATTAGTCATATTCTCATATTTACTTTCTATTTACAAAATTACATGCAAAAAATGTAAACGCTAAACGAAAACGAAAACGCGTTTGTTAGTTTACGTTTACGGTTTACGCAGTATACTAAACGTACACGCGTTTTCGTTTACAAGCGCTAAACTAAACGCTAAACGTAAACGAAAACGACTTCGTAAACGTCGTTTAAAAGTTTTGTAAACGAAATAAACGATAAACGAGCAGCCCTAGTCAACATGGGAGTGCTGTGGGTAGATTTATCTAGAAAAACATTGCCGATATACAAAGTGTCAAAATTGGCCTAAAATAATAAACCCATACACTTACAAATATTTGACTAATTGATGTAGAATGACACACGTCATTGTGTTATGCCATATCTCTGTGTCAACTACACATCCCACCCAGCGTTGACATTTCGATACACATATCGATATATATAGTAATAGTTGTGCTCAATGTTTTGGAACAGAGTTAGTATGCCCATTATGTTGTGGCCGATGAATTTGGTTTTGAGTAGAGAAGTGTTGTGAATAAATATTATGAACATGAAGGACCTTCGTATTTCAGTGTGACATTTGGAAGGAGGAGTAAAGTAAATCTGTCATTTGTCGCATTTGTACGTCCCAGTAAAGTTCCAGAAAGCCGTCCCGAAGAAACATACTGTTTCCGATACAATTAAATTAAACTACTGTTCTGGCTAACTTATTAACTTTCTACCCAAGCATATTGTCTTACATCAATATGTTTTGATTTTTTTTCTAATTCTCGCATTTTTAACATGAGAGTCAATGATTTGGATTTTTCGAATTGAGGAGCTACTAAAATCATAGCATATAGGCTTTCTTAGTAGCCATTTGCCTGGCAGTAATATGACAGCCAATGGCAGAAGGAATACATAAAATGACAATGTTAGTAAATGTAGCACCTTAGCGTATAAGTAGCGTATTCTACGCTTGCATTTCCGTAATGGAATTAAATGTTAGTAGAACGTGGGCGTCAAGAATCTTGCAAAGTGGTCACAAGCGAAGATTGAAGGATAAAAATCCCTAATTTTTTGCTCGGGCAAATGCTCGAACAGTTCGAAAAATCAATATAAATTACTGAATTTTAAGCCCAAAATGGTAAATTCATTCTCGTATATTCATTTCAAACGATTTTCGCTAAGGAAGGTTGGATTTGGATTTACAGCTATTTAAACCACGGTCTCATTTCACCCCATGTAAAATTCCAATTTTTTGAAAAAATATCTAAAAGTGTCCTTTATTTTCGTCTGAAGAATATGGTCACCGTGGGTCGATAGCTTCAAACCTCTTCGAATGCATCCCCTGACCACACTTGTTCACTTCTGGATCGGCGATCCACTGGATCGCAAAAACAGCGACCCGTCCACGATCCGAATTTTTTGTTGGATCGGATCGCTAGCGATCCAAGAGTTTGGTTGGATCGGATCGCGTCGGATCGCTAGC
>JAQFZW010003601.1:0-12494 GCA_034687055.1 Heteromurus nitidus | reverse complement strand
ACTCTTCTGTTGTGCGCAGTAACGTTCAGCTACTGAATAAGAGAGAGAGAGTGAATGACCCAAAACCCCAGGACCATGTCATGCCATTGATCTTGACAGGCAATTATCTAATAACGGCTCAGATATTGTCGTTGGTGTGGTTGGAGCTTTTGATCGTAAATGATGATATCATGAATGATACAGCATATATAGATTTTTGTTCGCTGGCCTGGGCTGTGCTGTGAGAGAGGTTATACTGGAGAAAAAAAGGACTGAGAAAAAATGATTAATGATGTTTGATTTTTTCTGTATTCAGTCTCTCCAATGTCGGGAATCCCACCGAGGTTCTTGTTAGGACCCACTTCCCTCCCAGTTGAAGCTTTCGGCTCGCTTCTCGGCGAGGAGATAGTTGCAACTTGGAGGCGCTCCTTGGAAAGGTCACTTCTTGCCTCCTCCCCACCGTCGCAACCACTGGGTCCGGCGGCAGCACTGACCCCTTCTTCACACCACCTTATCACAAACGAGTCATCATCCTCACCCCCTGTTCCTCCGTCAGACTCATCGCCCCACGATGCGAGCATGCAGGAGCTGAGCCTTGTGGACACGCCGTGCTCTCTCAACGGCTCGTCGTCAAGACCCACCCCCGACAGAATTCCGTTCCGATATGAAGACTCGCTCATACCAAAAAGTGATCCGATGGAAGCCCGACTCCAGGAAATGCTCCGCTACAACATGGACAAGTTCGGCTCTCAGTGCTTGGACACTCTCCAAATCTCCAGACGTGTTCGAGAGCTCCTCTCCATTCATAACATTGGCCAACGCTTGTTCGCCAAGTACATCCTTGGCCTCTCCCAAGGCACCGTTAGTGAACTCCTCTCCAAGCCGAAAACTTGGGATAAGCTTACCGAAAAGGGGAGAGACTCGTATAGGAAAATGCATGCGTGGGCGGCTGACGATGCTTCCGTCATGCTCCTCAAGTCCCTCATTCCCAAGAAAGGTAAGTGTCTGGATATTTGTTTGCTTCTTTGTGCAAATATACAAGCGAGCTCTGTAATTTACAAGCTTCCCATTTCCCTTTTCCATTATTGCGTTTCGACGAGAAAATATCTATAAAAACGTCTTGGATGCATCAAAAGTAGGCATGCTAGTGACGCTAAGTGTGGGATGTAGTATATCTTCTTCGTGACAGCATTGAACAGAGCATAAATTACACACTTGCATCACCCCACATATTAGCATTTCGCAGATGACAGAACATTGAGGAATGACGAGAATGAAACCACCTTCCCAGTTCAATCTATTTCTTCGCTCTGCACGATATTCCGCGAAGAGTAATATTTATCCATCAAACAAAATAGTATAGTGAGAGAGGGATTCCATCAGGCAATCTAATACTTTTTTTGAGCAATGCTCAAAAAAATTTCCCAGGCTCCTTCTTTCTCATCATCAGTCACCCTTGCCATGCCATCAAAATATTTTAGACTTTTTTATATATATTCCACACTCGCCATCAGCAGACAATGTTGTCTTGTAAGTAGAAGTTTAAGTTTATCCATCGTGAACAAAACTTGTGTGTGCTCGCTTAAACCTTTAGCATTTATATCTATATTGCATTGCTTTATAATACCATTATCGTGTGCAGACCAGCAGACAGCATCAAACAATGATAAAATGTAATAACTCATTGGTTCAGGACTTGATGCCAAACAACTTCCGTTCCTCTTTTTTTCATCGTGAGTGCCACTGCCACTCCACATCCACTGCTCACCTTTTTTCGTTAATATTATTATTCCCATTTCAATAAAAGCCCACATATAACATATAGCGCCTCAAGTGGGCACAGCAATATAATACAATATCAGAAAGAAAGAGAAAGATTTTTTTGAGGAGAAAAAAAACGGCGTGCATGCATCATCATCACGAATATATAACTTTGAATTTTGTGTTCAAGATGCACATGGTGGCGAGGTAGCTACCTACTCGGAAGAATGTATATTATTCTATGTTAAAGACATGTGTGTGAACTGGGCAAGCATTACGCGGATTAGGAGGAGAGCGCAAATATATACATACATCCATTCGCAGTTTAACTCTTTTTGTCAGTGTGGATATTATGTAAAATGCAATAAGAGCATTAAATTATTTTTTTGCTCAGCTTCCTCTCTCGATGCTAGAGCGTCCGCAGTCCGCGTCCATCGCATTCGCAGCCCGTCGTAATTATTCACGGTCAGTTGATGGCAAAAGGCAAATTTTTTGATCGAGTTGCTTCGCCATATGCAATTAACTATTTTGCTGGGTGAGTATACCTCCAATCCAAATAATATCCCTTTTACTACGTACATGCGTATACCTATATACTTTTTTCGTTCGAGAGTAATGGACTGACTTGGAGTAAATTAAGCGAATCTTAAAGGGGGAAAATCGGAGAGATTCTCGTGTAAAGAATGGGAGCAAAACGAGTCGTATATTATGTACTTAGGTTCTTAGCTCGTTTTTTTGCATGATGCATTCATCTACAAAACGATTACGATCACTATTAGTCATTGAGTTGAAACATGTCGAGAGAGAGAGAGAGAGAGAGAAAAGATACTCTTTTTTAGGATGAAAATCCACATTCGCAACTCTCCCTTTGTTCTCACACGTATAAATAAGAAAAGAAAGAAAAAAAGTGTGTTTGATTCACCCCCGCGCCTCCGCGTGTTTCCCACTTTTTGTGATGTTATTACGTTTTACGTAAACACGTCTTACACAAGTGGTGTATTTTTATAGGGTAATAAGATATCGACAAAATGTTGTATGTTATATATTGACTCTCGAGGTTATTTTATAATTCAAAACTTGTATAAAAATTGTATTATGCAAAAGAGAGGGAAAAAATAGTATCTCGTAGCTCGAACCATGTCCGGAGAGATGCAATCTAGATTACACACATATATATATTCTTTTCGTGGCAAACTAATAATAATATTATATCCGAAGTGTATTTTATCCTCACGTACTTACCACTACGTATGTACCTGAGACGTTGGTGCTGCGCTGCTCTTTATTTTTTGAGCCGCTTCCCGTTCACTTTTATTCGTCAGTTCAGTTGAACTGTGAAGAGGGGAGAAGAATGATGATGATGATGCCATGCGAAGCAACTTTGTCTTGCTTCACTGATTCCCTTCACAGGTTTTGGGTGAGTGGAAGGAAGGAAGAAGGTGAGGGAGTGGGTGATGTCTGTTGCTAATACCATTATGTTCATGTGGCTACTCGAATAGATTCGAGAGAGAGAGAGACTGTTGCATGCATGCATAAAAAAGGTATAAGTATTTTGCTACCTTCAACTCAAATTCGCATTTTTTTGGGAAACGAACGAAACTCGCAACACTTGGCCTCCTGCTTTCAAAAAGTCTTCAAAGAGCTATCAGCCACTTCCGCTCCTTCAAAATTACCTGTCTAATTGAATTCGTTTCGTTGTGAGGGGAAATGTATTTCCAATATCGTCATAGAACAATGTACCCTCCACGCCAGAGACCTTATTGTTTTCCTCCTTCCACTCTGACTCTCTCAAGAGAGTAAGTATGAGTTAATGTCTGCAATTATTCCGAACATTTTTTTCTGCAATATATTTCTCTCTTTCCATTTTCCATGCCTTTCTTGTATCGCTATTCAGTCAAAGTTTGTGCAGCTTCTAAATTGAATGCACATTACCCACGAAATTATATGTGGATTTTCATACTGACACGTAATCATTAGTTGATGATGGAGCCACTGGGTTGGGGTTCCCTATAAAATTAACTTGTTTAGCGAAGAAATATATTATTTATTCTTTTTCAAATTTTTTAATTTCTATTTTCACAGAAACCAACAAAATTACACTTTTCTACGTCTGTAAAAGGAGTGCGCGCGTGTGTGCATATTATTTCATCGTTATTATTTATTTAGCTCTCTGTCTTTACAAAAAAAAGCTGTTGGAATTATCACAACGATTATTGTTTTTTTTATAATTCCTTCACGAAAATTGTTTCACCGAGAGGAGAGGTCTGATAATGATCAAAAAAATGTGTGTTTCAATTCTTTGTATTGTTTTAGAGACGAATTCAACAGAGCAAATAGAAGGGAGAGAAAAAACATGAAAAGCGTGATACTTAAAAATAATGTTGGAAGAGTTAGAGTTGGTGAACTCGTCGTCACATAAACTGATATCATATTTTAATAGAATGAAAACCTGGCACAATGCACATTTTCTCTCTCTCTCTCTCTAATGCTCAAATAAGTACTTATATAAAAAATAGTTTTAACTTATCAAAAAAGGAAGTTGGCTCTGTTCAGTGTTAAATTGAAAGAGCATTTAAGACAAAACAGGGCAAGACAGGAGAAATGGAAATGTGTACAAAAAAACTGTCTGATGACGGCAATTGTAGAAAGAGTGTAGGTATCAAGCATCGCACAGGTATACGATCAAAAGCAATAATAATAGCGAAGCTTAGGAAAAAAATTACATCTGGCTATTATATTATTACTTGTTCGCATTCTATTCTGCCTGGAGCTTTTGTTGTATGGAGTATGACACCTGGTCTGGTACTTCTCTCTATTCCATTTTGACTCGTTGTACATCATCACCACAGCAACATATTATAACAGCACGATGTGAGGGAGTTGAAATAATGAGGCAATAAGCACGTTTCAATAAATCCATCGGAAATACTCCGATAAGAGTTCATTACAATGGCTCTTCTTTCTAACTTGATAACCTTCATACATTTTTTTTCAGACTGAGTAAAACATATTATATTCCACAATTTTTTTCACAATTTTTTAAAACTACAACAAGTTGAGCACATTTTTCCCATAGATTTGAAACAAGTTTTTCTCCAGTGTATTGAATCGATTTTGTGTATATATGAACAAAGAGGGTAAATCCATCAAACAATCCATTCTGCCATGCTCATTTCAGATTATAGGGAGATTTTGTATTCGTAAGAAAAGTTTTGTGTGCAGAAAATAATTATTATTCGCTAATGTTATTATATGTCTGAAATATGGGGATTTTCTAAACTGCTAATTGAAAACATGTGAGTCATATATATAAAATGTGTACATGACATGATATATATATTTATATAATTGTGGGGGTTCAGCGCAACGTGCGCATAAGTCTTGGCTTATGGCACAGGTAAGAAAACCTCTCTCTCTCTCTCGACGTAATGTAATAAAAATGTGTTTTGCTTGAATAATATTTTGTGAAACAATTTATAATCAAGGGAGACGGATGCATAATATGTGAGGTTACACAAGATAGGACAAGTAGCACTCTCGCTTCCTCCAACTTTGAGAGAGGTGAAAAAAATATTACTTGAAAACAACTCTCGAACCTCTCTCGAGTCTCGTTTATCCTGTTGGATTTTTATGTGTCTATGACGAAGGGAGAGAGCACACGAGACGTGTGCCTAGGCGATATCTTTCCCCCCACTTTTTTCGTTGTTTTTAACTCCCACATTTTGTTGCAATGTAGGTGATAATGATAATGAGGATATGGCCATGTAATGTGCTACGTCAAACTAATTATGTTTGAACAAAGTAAACTCTACCGTGTGCACACATTCCACCTTGTATGGATTGTGTTATATGCAAAAATTCTTTAATAACAATTTTTGTACATCTTCAATTTCGTGCTGTAGTAAGAATATCGATAAGAGGATGATGATGAATGATGAATAGTTTCGAACCAGGAAAGGAAGAGGAATGATATAAACACCATTAATCTTTTCTGAAATGGTATCAAATGGATCAGGGTCGAATCGAGAAGGTTATATTCTTTCTGGGATTTTCCTGGCTTTATTGTAGAAAACAATATGAAAAGATTGAGGTGATTGGTAGTCGAGTTGGAATTGGAGTTGATTGACTCATTAATTCGAGAGAGAGATACTTCCTTTTTATTATTGCATAAGCCTGCCTACCTACTCCTCTGAATCACACTGACAATGAGTAAGTGAGTATGTAAACCTTTTCAAACAAAAATCGTACAAGGATACAAGTGCAAAGCTGCGTAATGCAACATCGTCATAATTTATATACTTTTTGAGTTTACTTTGCCCACGTAATGAGCAAAAGTCAATCAAATTCCCCAAATTTTTCTTGAATTTGTGAAATAAAAACTCGTATTTCATTCGAATTTCCTCCTCTCTCTCTCTCTCATTCCATCGTTAAAAATGGATGTGTGTATTCTCTCACAGATTGACGTACCATGAGAAATGCCAATCTCGTTCGTCCTGAAGACGAACTCACCACCTCATTTAAGACTTTCTTTTGTGTGCACTCAACTCGTAAATGTTTTTTGTGTTCCTTTGTGCTACGAGCTCCACTCCAAACTCTGCAAACACCAGAGTAACAAAGGGTATCGTTATTCAACTCATGTTGATATTATTTGTATAGAAGCCCATAGTCATCCTGACACGCTCAGGATAGTTTTTCTAAAGTGATGAACTTGTAGTAGAGCAATCACTTTGTGTGAGCTTCAAGCTGTTGTGTGGGAACCATTTTGTAACGTTCCATTAATTAAATTATCACACTCGACTTTTTCAGACGTACGTACTTGCTTGCACACATTTAATCCCTCTTCACTAATATCCCCTTTTGCTTGTCGTCTTGTGGAGGAAAAAAAGTTGTAGAAGGTTTATATAAAATATCTGTTTCTGGACTGAACTCAACTTTTTCCCCCTAAGCAAATCTATCTTGAAGACGGAAAAGGTTATCTTTCATTGTCTTCCCATAAAAATTAAGCAATTATGTATGAGGATATATGTTGTTGATAGTTTCGCTGTTCTGCGAACTAGTACTAGACGCAGGTGTCCGGGTGTGAATCATGCTCTCCTCGTGGTCTAGTCTGGTTCTGGTCACTCTCACAGTCTCAATCCAAATACAGTTTGGTCGTGGTCGTAAAAGAGAACAGAGATCATCATTCAAGAAAAAGTTTCGTGACATATGTCTCAACTTTTTTTTCAAAGATTATGTGACTAATGATGAAAACGAAAATCCTTTGATGATGTTGACAACGAGCATATAACCCAGTTCATGTCTATCATCTAATAGATCTCTCTTTGTTCAAATTACATGTTATAAAAGTAACACTTGTTCGTCACATTATTTTTGTGCTAAAATTGTTGAAAAAAAAAACATATGGACAAGTGAACACTTTTGCAACAAAGTAGATTTAATAAAGTTGGCACGCTTGATTTCCCCCGCAAGAGCTGCGAGTAAGAAAGGGAGTATTATTCTCCTGAATCTTTTATTGTTTGACCGTACGTGCTTAAAACAAAATAACATTTGATCACAACTCTTTTATGACTAGTTTCGTCATTTTTTTCAACAAAAATTTCTTGGAAAATGATATAAAAATCTGGAGAGTTGGGGTGTTAAATGGTGTATTATCATCATTGGATAAACACTTTGTTAAATAGAATTTGAAGACGGTAGGAATTCCATCGCAAATTCTCTGTTTCCTCATTTTATCACGTTTGCATTACTCATCTTCGTCAAGCTCAAACGACATTTTCGAATAAAAAGTTGTGTTCGTAACAAAGTGAAAATTTGCATTGCACACATACTCGAACATCTTCCTTAAGACATTAAGAATGATTACGTCAGTTGGTCTTAAAACTTCAATACTTTTTTTCTCTCGCTCTCGACAAATGTTCAGAGACACAAGGTTCTCAACAACATATTGACTCTCATCATTCATGTTTCACCCAATAATTGTCAAATGTACGAAGAATATTATTGCCATTCGGAACAGATGTAAAATGTGGCAAACGGGCAATCTTGTATCTTATTTTCCCCACGTAAGATCCAATTGAATCCAAAAAATTACCCATCCATTTATTACCGTTATCGGGGGAGATGATCAGTGAAAACGTGTGGTATATGGCTTCGTCTTGGGCATAATTTGCAAAATCTGTTAGCTCTTCTCTTATCATCACCATAAACATATTTCTAGGATTGACATAAAGATTAGGGAAGATAGAAAAGTGAATAGAGGAATCAGAAGGAAAAAAATACTACTCGAATACATGTATTTTTGGGAAGAGAAGAAAAGTTGTAAATTAGACGATTGCACACATAAACCCGCCACCCGGCACTCGGAAAATGAAGAAGACGAAGAAGAAAAAATGTGGATGTATTGGCGAAAAAAAATCATGTGTACACCGCAAAAGTTTTTATTTTTCAGAGGAAAGACTATCATGCGACACATGTGCCCATTTCCCTTTGACATGTCTTTGCGCGTACATTCCGTATGGGAATTTTATTAGAAATTGAGCACCATCATAATGATAATATAATCATCATCCGTCATGAGATACTCGGATATCAACAAAAGACAAACATCGACAGTCGCTGGATGCGGTATCGTCCCCATTCCTTCGGATATTATCATAGAAGACGACACATATTATTATTCCAATACGAGAGAGAGTGTCTCACAAGAAGACCGAGAGTTTTGGAAGAGTGTCAAGAATTCTATCTTTTTCTGTGGTTTTCTGTTCCTTCTTGCCACTTTATAATATCTCTCCATATCTCCTTTTCTCTCTCTCCTATTTTGCATAAAGAATAAACGCGGTGTGTATGCATTGATATACATATGTTCAAGTGTGCAGCCGGAATGTCTCATCATCTCATCGGTATCACGATACGACAACTTCATCAACATCATTTTTTCCCTTCGTTCTTGGTGGGATTTTCTCGTAAGAAAAAACAGAGCAACTGTGCAACTGTTTCCTTCTCGTGTGACGGGGCTACGTTGATGATGACGGCTCTTGGAAGAAGAAGGAGAGAGAGAGAGAAAATGTATAAATGTCGGAGATGTTGATAGTCAAAGTATTGACAAGATGTGACATAAATGGCCGTAACGGCAAGCATTTAGCCGTTTAAAGTGTGATTGAAAGTGCGAGTTATTTCATACAAGTCGTTTGATTCGAGAGCATATCTTCAGTTGAGACACTGATTTCCTCCGATAAGAAATAAAAATCTGAGAGAGTTGGAAGTTGGAGAGAGCTCTCTCTCCTTTGGGAACATTTTTTTGGCGGCTTGTATTCATCTGTAAAACATGATAAAGTACATGATATCTATAGACACGAGAGAGAGAGATGGGCAAAATATGTATATTTTTTAAGATCAACTATTTTATACAAATTTTCCTTTTTTCTCTTATCCGAAGAAAATTTTGAGAGAACGACCTGCTAATAGAAGCTATTAACAAAGTGAGTCGGATCTCGTGTGACAGGGAATACATGAGAGACGCATGGTTTGGAAAAAAGTAAAACATGAAACTCGTGGGATTTTTGTGTGTTTCCGAGCACGACTTTTCTTCTTCTATCCTCTTCGTCTATTTATAAGAACGTGTGGTTGAGTCAACATATTGGAGAGATCACTCGTGAATATATATTGGCTCCTGTCATCCCAGATATTGTCAATAGCTGAGCATTTTTCATGTCTTCTCGCGCTCCTCACTAAACAACATTATCCTTTTAGCAGGAGAGAGAGAGAAGAAGACGAAGAAGCAAGAGCTCTATTTTTTATCAAGAGCGAAAATGTAGCAATACGATTTCAATAGATTTTTGTAGCCTCTCTTTCTCTCAGTTTACATTTTTTCTATCTATCGTATATCTGTAATCAAAGGGAAAGAAAGAAGCAAAACACTCCGATTTTTCAATACAGGGCATGACGACCGACGACGACGGTATTTATTTCTCTCTCTCTCTGTCTTGAAGCGTCAGTCAGTCAAGTCAAATCGCGTAAGGCAGAAGAAGCAGCGGCTGCACTTGTGACAGTGTGGAGAGTGTATGTTTACACGAGGATTGGAATGAATAGATGATGTGTTTCAAATGTTTTTATACCAATTTACTCTGAGACTTATATTTTTTTCTACATCCTGATAGATTCCTCGTATAATTTATCCTCGGTGGGATCTGTACACACACAGACACACATCTGTATTCTATATATTTGAGTTTAAAGGGGAAAGATGTACATAACCCTGTGGGGAAAAATGCGTGCATAAATAGATCACACTCGTAAATAGTTTCAAAGACAGAATGTATTGGAGAAGGATTGGTTTGATTAACTTTGTGTTTTCTCGGGAGAGAAAGGTTAATACGTATTTATATGCCTCATGGTTTTCAGGATGAATGCTTGCAAGATTTGCTTGTCAGACGACATGTCTCTCAACTCATCTCATCTTCTTCTTCTCGCTCTGCTCTTGGTCACGGAGCATAGCCGTCAGAGAATCTCTGTGCTGAGAAGAGAGAGAGAGATATCAAGAGAGGCAAAAAATAAGGATTTCGGATTATTTTTCGTGGAAAAACTATTGGAATCTGAGTATCTAATAATGATCGTTTCCTCTCATCGTCATCATCATCATATTGCGAAGTAGTCGTCAGCGAAACATTAAAATGCGATTTCTCTCTTTCGCTTTTGAGCTTAGTATATGCCTTCCAACGATTTTCGCGTTCAGTTGACGTAAAACCTTCTCCTTTATTTTTGTTCTTGTTCCAATGTTGGATTGGATGAGCAAACTCTCGATAATCAACTTTTTTTTAAACTCGACGGTGCTCACATTCGAAATCGTCACGTCACTAGATTACAGATATATCATTTGATACAGACGAGGGGAAACAAGTCGGTTGGATGGTACGGTATTTATATATAAAATACCACTAATAATGTTTGACATGTGAGGAGATGCGGGATGTGACCGTCTTTCTTGAATTGCATCCCACACTGGCAATGCAAAACGGCTTGAATTTAAAAAAAAAGTATAGAGTCAAAGATGATGTGACTGATTAGTTTGGATGTTTTCTATGGACTGTGAACTGAAAAGGATGCACGTCGTACATCTCATCGTCATTCCAAATCTTGGAATACATTCTTGAACTCACACAACCGCTCCAAATACTTTTTTTTATATATTCCTCGTATCAACTTGAAAAAATCTCCTTTCCCCCAATTTACGCAATACGTTCTATTGCTGCCGATGTGATGATTCATGTGAGAAGACACGAAGCTTTCTTGGGAATAGTTTTGACTCATTACGAGAGCGCAAAGGATTCCTGTTAAATCGGAATTATCGAATTAGATCCACCGATATAAGTATATATATATTATACAAGTTGTGAAATAATGCCTTATGCAAGTAAGTAATCTCGTTTCCTTGAACAAAAAATATAACATCGGTTTTGGCTACGTTATGGACGTAAGTATCATCGATACAATACTAATGACTAATGACGCTACACACTGATGATTAACCTCCAGGAAGCTGGCAAACGGATAAACTAAAGCTAATAAAAAATAACTTTCCTAGTCCATCCTTTTCTCTCTCTCTTAATGATGATGACTCTGAATAGAACATAAACTTATACTCTCTAGTGAATTGGGATTTTTGTATATCCTCCGTAATAATCTTTCTCGAATCTCAGGTGTCTTATATTACAATGTCGTGAGACTTCTTTTGCTCAGCTTCAGCTCATGATCAGAGCTCAGTGGTGAACAGCTTCCGAAGCATAAAGGGAGAATAAATACCCGTGACGGAAAAGGAAAAAAATACATTGGAAATAATATGATGGGAGCCAGACCAGTCACTATTTTTTATCCTCTGGCCAGACCAGTCAAAAAATATATGATCTTCTCTTGATACCTCATCAAAAACACATTAATGGTCCAGCGGCATAAGGAAAATGATTTAGTACGCTTGTGCTCTCTCTCCAACTCGGCTCGGGAAAGATATTTTTTTAGCAATGGCACAACTCGAGTAGCAGCGTGATTGTTTCACCTGGTCGAACGAAAAAAGTATATAGTTTCACATGGATGATGGTGATGATGATGATCATCAGTAGCTTTATTACATCATCAATAGTAAATCATTTTTTTCACATCTAAATACACATAAATATAGCCTCAAATTTCCAGAAAAAGCTTCTCTCTCCTGCTCCTACATCAACAATATAGCTCTACAAGCTATAGACATTAGATTAGCATATCAAAAAAATGATGACGCTATTTAACCTTGTTCATCTATTGTTAAAAGGTAGGGGAAAATTGGTTTAAAATTGTAATTACAAAATTGGTAAAATTGTAAACTATAGCGTGTTCGTGCCGACGCGAGGTAGTGGATCGTATCAAGAATAAAAAGAGGTCTATATACTCCATCCCTACTTATTCCGAAGAATAAAAAAAGTATGACTAAAACATTGTTGATAGTATCAACATCAACTATAAAAGTATATTATAGCAAGCAGGGGGCTAACTTTTCGTGAGTAGAGCCATCGAAGCAAATCTAATCGCAATGTAATCGTTCCCAGAAGGAAAAATTTATACTTGTGAGTTATATAAATGTTTACTCATCATCTCTCATTCTCGCATAAAGTGTTTGATTCCTTGAAAACGTTTTCGAGCTCAGTTTTTTTTCCTTCTTCGTAAACGGGACCAATATATTTATATATTTATCTTCAGTCTTAAATTAAATTTCGTGGTAATAT
>JAQFZW010003600.1:0-12495 GCA_034687055.1 Heteromurus nitidus | reverse complement strand
TGGAACATGCTATATGTATTTATTCAACATGGAACATGCTATATGTATTTATTCAACATGGAACATGCTATATGTATATATTCAACATGGAACATGTTATGGGTATTTATGCAACATGGAACATGCTATGCGTATATATACAACATGGAACATGCTAAGGATATATATACAACATGGAACATGCTATGGGTATATTTACAAGACGTCTTCAACAACTCAAGCTGCGGATGCAAACATGGAACAAAGGATAAGCTTCCATCATACGTAATCATCCGTTTCTTCGTGCAATCACATTTCACATCGAGTTCCGCATGATTGATTTTCGTTAAAAATTCTAAAGTCTATGTATGTATACGTTATGACTATTATTATTTATTACGAAAGCACGGCCCATTTTACAATGGTCGACTTCGAAATTTCGAAAGAACGGTTCGGTTGTAACGACTGCTAATGTTTTTACGGGAGCATGGGTAATGTAGATGCGTCATGGGAGCATGGCTTATGTAGATGAATCATAGGAGCATGGCTAATATAGATGAATCATGGGAGCATGGCTAATGTAGATGAATCATGGGAGCATGGCTACATCTGCATGACCTTAAATATGGCATGTAAATGGCGGAAGTAAGTAGAAAATACAAGATCACCCGCTCTGAATATACATAAACATGTGCTTTGTGAATCAGATATACTCTCAGAAATGCACTCTATGGACTGGATATATGCATTTGTACACAAAACGTCCGAGTAAACAAGAACAACAAGACCACTTAATTATAATAACGGATTCTGAGCATAATTAAGATGGACATTCAAGAATTAAATCCAGATGTAAGTGTATGTGTAATTAGTTACCATTTAATGTCAGGCATCATATTAGTTAAGTAATTAATTTAAATGTATTCTCCACAGGTTCTCGAGCATATTTTCAGTTTTGTTGAAGCAAAGGAAGTTGGAAATTTCCGATTAGTTTGCAAAGCCTGGAACGAAGCAAGTTTGGGAGTTTTTAGGAAACGGTCGATCGTGAAAATTCGATGTTGCGACCCGCCATTAAACTGGGTGACATTTGATGACGAGTTCCAATTTGTTGGCCCACCATTCAGGAGGTTCGAGTTGGATTCATTCACCTTCAGAAACAAGGATAGTTTGGTTGACCTACAATGCTCCGAAGCAGATGATGAGGTGAAGGAACGGATGGCCAGTTTCTGGGACGAGTATGGAGGGCACATCAGTCACTTGAAAATAACATTCGCCAACGTGTGCTGCCTTGATACCTTCAAACGGGCCATTTTCGAGCAGACTCCAAACTTGGAGAAATTACAGCTACATCTCCTCCGTTTTGACACGGTTCAAGCGCAACAATGCACTCACTCAATGCACGCAACAACAAACGCGAACATGAAGGAGTTGAAGCTTACTCACAACAACGCATTTGGAGTCTTCCCGCTAACAATGGAGTGTATTCTTGGTCATTATGTCGCGCTGGAGGTGAGAAATGAGATTAATAATTAGATTAATGATTAGATTAATCAAAGTATTGATTCTTGTGTAGAAACTAAACATCACGGATGTATCTGTGGAAATCATGTCCTCGCTGCTAAATCACTATCGACACCGCGACACAGAGATTCCTTTGAAAGTTTTAAAGCTTGGAGACTGGTAAGTTTGAAACTCGAACTCGAATATATTCGTTATCGTAAAGATTCATAAGGATTCATTCTTCAACAGCATGGAAAATCATCTTGAGGATTTGGTAAACCTGTTGAAACTCAAACTCAAGTTGCGAAAGCTAAAACTAAGATTCGATACCTCGTGGTATGGTCAACTGCAAAACAACGCGTACGAAAAAATTATGGAATATCAAGGCGCATTTTTAGTCTCCTTCCACCTCAGAACAGCCCTCCACTCGTGTGTCGATTTTACGTTTCATAATGGCGTCTACCCACTCTTGAGTCGGCTTGTTTTGGATGGAGCCGCAGTCCGGAATTT
Organism: Heteromurus nitidus; assembly: GCA_034687055.1. Taxonomy (NCBI): domain Eukaryota; kingdom Metazoa; phylum Arthropoda; class Collembola; order Entomobryomorpha; family Entomobryidae; genus Heteromurus; species Heteromurus nitidus. The sequence goes on along the minus strand of JAQFZW010003600.1, from coordinate 10,506 downwards.
TTTGTTTCTCATCAGCACGCCAAACCTGGAGATACTACGTATTCGAGCAAATACATACATTACACTACCCACCGAGGAAGATTTGCCACAGTTTGGAGGAACCTCTTTCCCGTTACTGAAAGAGTTTTATTACCAGCATGATAGGTGGATTACTAGCCAGGAAATGGAACGGATCGCCTCATTAATGCCTAACGTGCAGCGCTTCTACGGTTTCCTAGACTCGTTGGCGTTTGTGGTGCTTTGTAATCGGTGGAACAAATTGACTAGACTCGTAGTGGATCACTTCTTCCATGATGAAAGATTGTTGCCTGTTCACTATGTTGGGGACGCAGCAATACAGAGCATTACCAACTTGCAGAGTAAGTAAATACGAACAATGCGGTGTATGTTTTTGAAATTTAAATTTCTTGTGTGATTTTGACAGATCTGAATACATTCAAGGTGATGGGAGCTGGAATTATTGGCCAAGACTCACTCAATGCAGTCTTGCAACTGCAAAAACTGAAGACGCTCAGGATGAAGCCTTGGATCAAGGTGAAATTGAATGAAATTGTCATGTAATTTTTGTTTTTCAAACATTCTCATGTAATTTATATTTCTCAAGTCTGGCACTGCATATCAAAAGGTTGAGCGCAAGTTCCCAGGATTTGATTCGGCAGAAGAAGATGGGATCCGTAGGAAGTGGTGGTAGCTTAAGATTTTTTGTTATTATGTTAGTAGACTGCTGTGTCAGTCAAATTATGTTTCAAAGCCTAACCTGACAATAACCTAACCTGACAAATTACAATGTCGTATAGTATGAAATTCATTCAGAACCATTAATCTAGTTTTTAAGGTCATTCTTAACTAGTGCTATATTAATTTTTATATGAAATTGACGTGTATGTTCATTAAATGGTAAAGGTTTTGATTCAAATTTTAATTACTGTAATAAATCTTCTATCACTGTACAACATTCAACGTTTCCGGTGAAAGTATTGTACCTAACTCTTGTTCAAAGCATATTTTGAGTTCTGTGATTCTGATCTGGATTCTTCTTTGTATAACTTCAACATATATGCAAATTGTCTGCATTGGATTATGTATATACTTTCGTAGACCATGCTTTTCATACAAAACGTTTGTCCGAGTCGGGTGTAGTTGACGTAACAAAAATACTTGTTTATCATTGCGAAAATAATCTCTGAGCATAAAAAATAAATTTTTGAAACTTTCTACTGAAAATCAAAATAGGCGCAGGAGGACTTAAAAAGATCAAATAATGGATCCAATAACCATCCCAGAGGTAAGTAAGGTGTAACTTTCAAAGTCAATAAAGTCAAAGGTCAAAGTGAAAGTCAACTAATAAATCCATAACAAATCCAGATTCTAGACCACGTGTTCAAGTTTTGTCGACTTCAAGAGTTGTCAAATGTTTGTCGAGTTTCACAACAATGGAATGAAGTAGCAAGATGTACAGTTCGGAAACAGGCGGTGGTGAAAATTCGACGTGAACCACCATCACTGAATTGGGAAACCATTCATCAAGATTTCAATTACGATGGTCCTCGATTTAGAAGGTTCGAGTTGGATCAAATTGTATTTCGAAACAATGAAAACGTTCCAGCCGTTGGATGTCCAGCTGCTGATCCCCAAGTCGCGACGAACATGGGCAGCTTCTGGATTCTGCATGGTCAACACATTACCGAACTGAAAATGACAATGACACATGTTTACTGTGTGGAGGCTTTCAGAAGGGCGATTTTCCAGCAAACGCCAAAGCTGGAAAAGCTCAACATAGAGTTGGTTATGGATGCAATGACAAATGACAAATCAGAGCTCGTGGGAAATGCTGATCGCCAACTTCCCGTCAATTTAAATATGAAGCAATTTAAATTGACAATTTTCGAGGCATTGGGAAGTTTTCCAATTACAATGGATTTTTTACTCTCGCGATATCCCCAGCTAGAGGTGACGATTTGATACTGGTTCACTATTCAATGATACTTTTGATAAAATGATATTTTTTAAATTTTATTTCATGATTTAGAATTTAAGCATAAAAGCAAACTCCAACATCCTACTCACATCTCTTGTACGCTACTACGAGCATCGAGAAGGCAACATTCCACTGAAGGTCTTCAAACTCGGGGACCAGTAAGTTTGCACTATATATTTAATATAACCAAATAAATAGATTTTTTAAAAAGTTTGTACTTTTATAGTGCCGAGGTGCATCTAGACGCTTTGCGCAGGCTGCTTCAAGTTCGAAATTTAAGACTACGACAGTTGAAACTTTCATTCAACTCGATCGAATTCGAAGATGGACAGAATGGCGCTTTTGCAAAAATCATGCAATTCCAGGGTGAATGGCTGGAATCCTTACATTTGGTCACCGTAATCCACTCCGAAGCCGACTTTCCATTCATCGACCGCACTTACCCTGCACTGACGCGCCTCATCCTAGATGGTTGTTTAAGTTCTGATTTTTTGTTCCTACTCAAGACTCCCAACTTGGTAACACTCCATTTAAGAGACAATCCCTGGATCAGAATGTTGAACGAAGAGCACATGTTCCTGTTTGGAGACTTCAGGCTGTCTTCCCTAAAGGAATTTTTTTTCCAAAACGGAACATGCATTAATGGAGATGACATGGACCGAATTATAACGCTGATGCCGAATGTGGAGAGATTTTATGGTTACATCGACTCGGCAGCATTCGTTTCAATTTCTCAGCGCTGGCTCACGTTGACGAGACTAGTGGTTGATAATTATTATCACGATTATCTAGCGCCCGATGTCGATTTTATCGGAGATGAGGCAATTAGTCGCATTATTGCTTTAAGGCGTAAGTTTTCAAATTATCTGCATATTTGGACAATCACATATTATATGAATGAATATACATTTTCAGAATTAGAAACTTTCAAGATTATGAGCGGGGGCAGAATCGGTGTTCCATCAATGACAGCAATCATGCAGTTGGAGAATTTACGGACACTCCGTATGGAACCTTCAGATAACGTGAGTTGATGAAGACTAATATTATTTCAATTTTAACCAACATATAATATGTGATACTAATCCGTTTCCAGACAACTCGAGCGTATGCAGAGTTGCAGCAAAAATTTCCAGGTTTCGACAATGCTGACAACGACCGGAATCGTTATAAATGGTGGTGAGTTGGACGACTTTCCTCTAACTTCAAGAGCTCAACTCTAGATTTATGCATTGTTTTTACATTAATTAATTAATTAAGGAATTAATTAGGAATAACTAGTTATTAAGCTTTTGTATCTTGGTTTGTAGTTAAAATCTTATTGCAAAGACTTAATCTCGATCTAATTCTATATACTCCTGCGCCTAGCATAAATATTAATTTTTGCAACAAGACAAGAAGTTTTAAGGGGTTTTTGAATTTGGTATTTAATAAAGTAATTAATTACACGAATTACAAATGAATAAGAAACATGTTTTTTGCAAAGTTAAAACAAAAAAACTCCATCAGCTCACCACCATAGCCACCTAGTTTCATCTTGTTCAGTCGAGTCGAATCCCGGAAATTTGTTTTGCAACTCTTTGTATGCGTCAGTGGTCTAAAAAAAGAAAGCTCTACATAAAATACGATGTTATTCATCACAAATATTTTTACATTTCATTGATTGCACACCTTATTCCACGGCTTCATGCGGAGTGTCCTCAACTTTGCCAACTTTGCCACAGCTTTAATGGAGGCGTCTCCAATCCTACCCACACGTAAAATCTTGAATGTCTCCAGAACTGTAAATTAACACAGATTTAGTAACATGTTCGTATTATGTGATCAAGATTTACAGACTTACTGCTCAGACTTGTAATGTTTGTAATAGCTTGATCCCCAAGAAAGTCCTCCTCAATGTCGAGAGAATCGTTATAGTAGTGATCAATTACGAGTCTTGTCAATGCCAACCATCGACGAGAAAGTTCAATGAAAGCTGCCGTGTTAATAAATCCGTAGAATCTGACAACATTCGGCATCATTCTAGTAAATCGCTGCATAACCGGGCCAGAGATAAACGTTCCATTTTTAAAGTAAAACTCCTTCAGCAGTGGCGCTTGGCCGATAATTTTCACGTCCTCATCATCTGGCATTTTAATCCACGGATTATCCCGAATATGCAGAATGGTGAGGAAAGGCGTAAGCATCAGAAACCTAAAGTTGGCAGTTAGACTCCCGTCCAACACCAGTCGGGTAAGATGGGCGAAGGAGCGATCACGAAACGGAAAGTCGGTACTCGAGTGGATCATCGTACTAAGGTGGAAAGATTCCAAATAATCACCCTGCAACTCCATGACCCTCCTGAAAGCGCTGTTTTGGTGGTCTTCAAATTCCACAGAGTTGAAGCAAAGTTTCAACCCCCGCAGCCTCAATCCTTCAATTCCGAGCAGCCGCAACAACGCCTCCATATGAAATTCTGCACTGTGTGATAAATAAAACAATTATTTAATCAAGGCCAATAAAAATAACAAATCTTATGGTAGCTTACTTGTTTCCAATATTTAAAATCCTAAGAGGAATGTCCCCCTCCCGCTGCTCGTAGTACGTAACCATTGAAGCAAAAAGGGTTTGAGAGTCCACCTTCAGGCTCAGCTTCTGTACAAAATTTGATTAGAATTAGAAGTTTTATAATGGTAAAACAGACAATATTCAGTATGGTAAGATTTATTCACCTCCAAATTTGGATATCGACGAAGAAGAAACTCCAAAGATACGGGAAAAATGCCAAAATTAGAACTCGACGTCATCTTGAAATGCTTCATATTCAAATTAATGGAAAGTCTGTCGTCTTCCACTGGTCTTTGGTCTGGTTGGTCATTGTCGTCATTGTCGATGAGAATCAGAAAGAGGTTGAGTTTCTCCAGGTTTGGCGTATATTCGAAAATCACCTTCTTGAATTCCTCCACATCAAATATGTTGCCCATTTTAACTTTCATATCCGTAATGAATCGCCCATTATGGCCCCAAAAGTTGTACATGTTGCGAAAGGTTGACACATCCTCATTTGGGCAGTCAAGTGGTATCATGTTGTCCCTGCTTCGAAATGCAATCAAATCCAGCTCAAATCGTTGAAATTGTTGACCCTCATATTGAAAATCCTGATCGAGTGTTTTCCACGTTAGCGCTGACGATGTGCATTTTATCTTCAAAATTGTCCGCTTTCTAACTACTCCAACAAGTGCAGCGTTCCATGCTCTGCAGACTAGTCGAGAATTGTTAATGTCCTTTGGCTCGAAGAACCCGAAAATTTGCTCGAGAATCTAATTATAAAATAATAAAAAGTCTTAATCGGACAGTTGACTAATCATTTAATCTGATATATGGATGAGTCAAAATAACCTTACATCTTGCATAAACAATGGATTCATTATGATCAATAATTTTATCACAGTTTATTTTTAAGTAATTCAGTGGGATTGTGTGACAATATTTTGTACACAAGACAAGAAAATTTGCATATATTTCGCACACCCCCTGATGTGCATAGAGTACGCATCATGCATTCATGTACGCAGCAGGAACAGAATGGAAAAAGATGTGGTTTACTCATTCCAAGTCATTTCTTAATAATACAAAAATCGATCAGCTCAATTCAAATGATGTTTCCGGAAATTATTGACCGTGTTGAATTAAATCCAATGCTAAATCCAGCGGTGGGCATTTAATCAATGATATTTGTTTATTTGACATAGGCATTTGACAATTATTTGAAACTCAGCATTCTGGTAGAAAACGGTTAGAGTGGAAGGATCTGGATTTGCTGTATGATTGATATGTTATGATATGATTGATTTGAGTTTGGAACAGAAAATTCCACCTCGAAGATGAGCAGCTTTCGTGAAGCAACGTAGAAGTTCATTTTCAACGAAACTACTAGTCTGGAGGATCTGGATATCAGAGGGATCAAATCTAATGTGAAGAAGAGTGTCGAAGCAGATCACCATTATGACAGTCAGAAGAAGTTGAAAAAGTTTGCCGTTTCACTGCCCTCTTCAAGCGCCTTCCCTTTCAAATGGAACCAGTTGTTTAAACAATTTCCCAACATTCAGGTACTGTTCCAAGGCTTTAAAAATAGGACGAAACGCTAATTGTCTTTTTTATTCAGGCACTAGGACTGGGCGAGTTTGAAGATCCGCTGCTCCCCCTTGGCAGTCTCGTGAAAGATCTCAACGAATGGAATGGAGAAGGAAACCTGACTATAAGGGCCCTCGAGTTGACAACCTTGTAAGTAATACTGCCATTTTCTTGAAATTATACCTCATGATAATCTGATTTTTTTGTTTCCAGTGCGCCAACCAACATGGGCGTGTCTCTTGTAGAGCAACTGGTCAACAACGCTCACGTTAAACTAGAGACGTTTAGTGGGGTTGACGAGTGGACGATGAATTGGATGTACGCGAAACGCATCTTACCGAATGTAGCAAATCGTCACAGAGAAACATTGAGGAAACTGTGCACGACGAGCCGATTCTGCATCGCCCCACCTAGATATCTCAACTTTCCGTTTTCCACTCTGGATTTTACAGCGCTAACCGAGTTACGATGTGCTCGGGACTTGGCATTGGAGTAGAGTTTTTTTGCAAAATTAATGCCAAAGTTGCAGAGGCTCTCGCTGGTTATGACAATTGGAAATTTCCCAAAAGTTTGCGAATTCTGGAGGGACCTAAGGATGCTCAAAGCTCTAAAGCTTGACTCGGGAGCCTATCCCCATGTACATATATCTATATCTCTATATACATCAGTGATTAATTCCTCTTTTAGATCTTCAAGCCTTATTCTTATCGGACATGGGTTTAAGACTCTGATGAATCGGCCAACAGCGGTTTCTTGCTAATGATACATCTGCATACGTTAGATTTGGTCATGTCAGCCCAGGTGAGCTTGTTTTATAAAAAGTCTGGCAAGATACACACAGTAGTCAAAATTGTATATGTGAAATTGAATTTGCAACCTAGGCGCAGGAGGCTTCGTGAATAGCATCCGTGAAGAGTCTCACATCACCCCACTTCATACGCGGCATTCCGTTTACTTCGCAAGTGGCACATGAGAATTGTCTTTGTTTACAAAAGCTTTGTTTACCCTTATTTCCAAAAAAAAATATTTACTGAAATTAATGATAAGTTAAATTAAATCATTTAACAGCAATGGACGGTGACGAGAGGGATCATTCTGTGTTTATGGAAAAATCGTGTGGTTTTAGATACATTGACAAAAGTAAGTTTCCTCAGATTTATTAATTTTTATACATTGACATTATTTATTTAAATCAGACTATAAATATCACTAAGATAATACTTACTAATACTAATAATACTAAGATAAATATTAAGACTAGAGGTATAAAAATGTTTTTAATTTCAGACATGTACGAGTTCTCACAGAAACAGTTCGAGCGATGGAGGGAGTCTATGGTAGATCAAGCTTTAGTTTCAAACGACGCCACTTTTGCTGATGTGAAAATTGCCTTGATGAAAGAAGGGATAACGGAATACAGCAGTAAAGTTTTCAAACAGCTAAAAAAGAATATTCGCAAGTTCCAGGAGAAACATGTTCCTCTCCAAAGTATGTGCCTTTGTGATGAGCAAGATTGCGTTCTGATGAGATGGAGAGTCGAGTGCAGCGCAGAATGTGGCGTTATTGCGTGTAAAAATCAACGGTGAGTTTAAATAAAATTTCATCTTACGTGTAATAAATGTTTACTTATGATTGTTACAATTTCAGGATTCGTAAGCGAGAGTTTGTCGACAGTCTCCTAGTCAGATCACAAGAAAATCGGACTTTTCTCACCACAACCGCAGAAATTGCAAAGGAGTCTTTTTTGGGCGAGTTTCTTGGAGAGTTTTGTTTTGGAAATGTGGCACCCAATCAAGAGTTTGTTTATAAGCCAGCTATGAAGAATGGGATCATCTTGGACTGCTCGGAAATGGGCAACGAAACTCGTCACATTCTCCACTCAGAGACACCAAACAGTCGTCTCGAGGAATGGATGGTGGACGATTTTCTGAGGGTTATTGTTGTCGCCAACGAAGTCATTGTGCCAGACCAACCAATAACTGTGAAATTTTCTCATTGTCTAGTCCCACCATCTAATCAAGCCAGTGTTGCTGAGCCAGTCAAAATTTCAAATGCGAAAACAGTCGATCGTGCTTCCTCCAACATAGTAACGTCTGCTGAACTAATTAAAATAGCTCAACAAGATCCAGAAGGGTTATTTCGCTATATGCGAGTAGGATCTGCAGGAGACGCGCTTTGTTCTTTCGAAATGGTCGACCATGCAAGTTCACCAATCAAGGAGTTGTTAGTTCCCTGTTTAAGTGATGCAACTGAAGCAGACTCGAAGGAAATGAGAGTGACAAGGGCGAAAAAGAGAAAGCTGGTGGAAATGGAGGACCTCACTACTTCACCTTTACGCATATCCCAAGTGGAAGATAAACGAATGTCTGGTGCTTGTAACGACGAGTCACCTCCTGAAAGTAATAAGGAGACTGACGTGGTCGACGACCTTGATAATTTGGAAACTTTTTCTGAAGCAATTTCTCCAAATCCCGAGACTCCCACATCAGAACCTGTCAATTTAGTGAAAACTAAAAAGAATCCAATCAAAAGGTACGAGTATATCTCATCAATTTCAACCATAAAATCAGACGAGGAAGCTTTCGCAGTAGATGAGATGAAAAAAGCATGTGATGTGATTGATGTGACAGAAAAAGTTGACAATTGGTTCTGTAATTCTACTAGCGGCAGGTACAATCTTAGGAGAGTCAGACCGCAAGCGGACATGCTTAAATGTTCAAGTTCATCTGATCAAGTTGACAAAATATCCGCGCAAACTACATGCACTCCTGCTATTAGCAAATCAACTCCTTTGGCATCCCTCTCAGCACCAGAAAAGCGCAAAGAAATTGACAAGATCGTCGCAAACGCAGCAAGGGCTCTAGCTAACGATAAAAAACGGGGAATACATTCGACCAGATTGGCATGCGCATTTTGTCCAGAATTTGTGACACGCGACACATTCAATTACCGGAGACATTTGGAAGAAATGCACTACAAACCCAAAGATGTAAAGTGTAAAAATCGAAGCTGTTCCATGTAAGTCATGTTTGTCTGCATTCTAATCCTGTCAACTTTCAATTCTGATTCCATTTTTGTATTTTCAACAGGATGTTTAATAGTGAAGGAAAGATGAAAGATCACATCAAAACACATGCAGACGAAATTACTCGAGATCGCTACAAATGTACCCTTTGTCCCCGACATTATGGTAGAAAAAGTGATTGGAAGAAGCACATCTCGAAGGAAATTTGCGAGGAGAAAGCCGGGCATGGTTATGAGAAAATGCCACTTGGTTCCCTTCTCGCGAGAGGTACAATATATTAATACCTATATATTTAATCAACGCAAATTTGTTGTTGCTTAAATAATGTTTTACCCGATGCTCTCGTAAAAATTCAATATTTTTTGTTTTCAAGGTATCGACTTGACTAACGCCGACGATGATTTTGACATTGACAAGGTCCGTGGTGCAACACTTCCCGATCACCTCCCAAAGCAGAAGAAGAAGAAGGAAACGCTCAAATTTTTTGAAAAACGCAAGGGATTGCGTTCTAATCAAGCTCAAGAGCCTGTCAACGTAGCTAAAGTCATTCTCCCTCAAACTACCGATAGTACTAGTCCTGCAAATACTCCAACATCCCCTCAAACTGGAAAGGAATCAGCAAAGTTGGCTCCAAACCAGGAATGTCAAACGGATGCTCAACAGGAAGCAACTCACTCGGGGATTGATGAAGAACGTCGAGCAAAAGCTGGAACACGGGCTGATTGGTTTACAAGAGTCAATGCGAAATTAGCGTTGATGAAGAAACCTTTACTTTTTAACTGACATGAATATCTCTCTCCGACTCTTTATAAAAGTTGATCAAAATTGTAATATAACAAATTGATAAATATTTTCAAATACAAAATGACCAGATTAATAAGTAGTGTTGGGAGTCGAAGATCTAGTCAAGTTGGTTGCTCACCTCAGAGCTTAGAGGGAATAATAACATGTAGTAGCTTTTAATAAGGTATTCACAGCCTCTCAAAATGACTGATTTCTGTAGTATATAATTTTAGCATTATATATTTTTTTACAAAAAAATGTATCCTTCTTCTTCGCTCCGTTACATCTTTCTGTTTCCTTTCTGAACTGTATATCTATCTCCCTTGTAATTTCTTGTTATTTTTGATAAAGTACCAGGAATAGTACAACACTGGACATGGCAAAATATTGGATAACATGCACATTTACTACATTCAAAACAACCCAAAGACTTGGGGCGACCCTCAAAATTTCCGTCCAGAAAGATTCCTTTCGGAAGACGGGAAAATCTTCCAGAAGAGTGAAAACGTCGTGCCTTTCTCCGTTGGGAGAAGGCAATGTTTGGGAGAGACCCTCGCCAAAGACTCAATTTTCCTCTTTATCGCAAATATCCTCCAACAATTTAATG
>JAQFZW010003599.1:0-12499 GCA_034687055.1 Heteromurus nitidus | reverse complement strand
GAAAAAGGGAAAAATCCTCTTCACAAAAAAGAGCTCGAGTTTTTTTTATTCCTCGAATGAATCAAGTGGAAAAAGTATTTAGATATATATTTTCTCTCTCTCGCTCCCTTTCTGGTGGAGTGGATTGAGTGAAGTTTGCATACGTAAAAAAGAGATGAAGTTTATATATTTTTTTCTGGAGAAAAGAAGATCCGGTGGACATTAAAACCGCATTAGCTCTTCTCCACAGAGAAAGCCGCAGAGATGATGTGCTCTGACCCATTCACTCCATTCTCCAGCCCAAAAGAGCTCTCTCATCTCTCGCGGAAAAAAGGATTAGTTTCTCGCAGCTGAACGTCACCAATGCAATGCATGCGACGCCACACACCACACACCCGAGCCATATCACACTACCCAAAATCCTATTTCAGTTTACGCCTTTTCGAATAAAAAAATGAGAGTGGTGTCGAGTGTGCAAGTGTGTAGAGAAAAGTGAATAAAAATTGAAGACTGTGAGCCTCAGTCTGAGTGTGTATCTATATTCGCTCTCCGCTCATCGTCAGCTTTGGATTTTTTCTTGAAAGATATTTTAACGCGCTTTTCCACACGAAAGAAATGAAGAAGAAGAAGAAGAAGAAGAGAGAAAAGGTATGGATATATATTATCCAGATCCGAATTCCGTGTTTTGGAATAAAAAAGGAAAGTGGCTTCATGTTTTTCTCAGGAACAGGAATTACAATATCCATTCTTCTTCTTCTCAAAAAACTAGCTCCAGCTCCAACACATTTTCTGAGCAAAAAAATGTTTTTTAACCGGGAAATCGAAAATATATCACGAATGGAGGAGAAAGAGAGAGAAAGAAAAAGAAAAATATATTTTTTCTGACACAATATTTATGAGCAGACATACATATTTTTGGCCAGAATATTTTTTTGAAGAATGGAGAAAAAGTGAGAGAGCGCGCGTGTGTGCGTTTCTGTCGATCGAAGACTTTTCATACATTTTTTCTTGTGGATTCCCTGGAGAAAAGGAGAAAAGTGCAGTGTGTGAGTGTAGCAACACAAAAAGCCTTCCTCTTTCTCCAGACCTCGAGAGCAGAACATTTTTTTTCGGGTGAATGCAATAAGCAAAAAAAAGTATTCCGGAGAGAAGAGAGCTCCACTCACAACAAAATGATGGTGAAAGTGAAGTATATATTTTATACATATTTTTTGCTTTCGAGATATTGGGAAAGTTGAGGAAGGTGAGGGGGGCTTTATATTCATACCTGAAATATATACGAGAGCAAGTTTTTGATATGCACAACCTTAATAATAATATGCGTGCATTCATGAGCTACTCGAGATTAACTGGATTAGAGAGAGAGAGAGAGAGAGAGAGAGAGAGACGAGAGGAGTCATAAAGGGAACGTACTTTTTTGTTAGGCTTCACTTTCTTTTTCCGCTCTAATAAAGATGGGAAAAGTGTGTGTGTGCTCGGCGAGGACTACGACGACGAAAGGGAAAGGGATACACGTGCTCATCCACTTTTGTTGGATATTAGGACAAGTAGATACTTCCTCTCTCTCTCTTGCTTTGTTCCCTTCTATCTTCAATATGATGACAGAGAGAGGTTCCATTTAGTTGCCCGAGGAAATGTGTCAGAGGAAAAAAGGAAAGGGATACTATTTGTAAGTGAGAGTAGGAGGCGGAGGCGGAGGATACTTATACAATTTATCTGCTCAAATGTTTGTCAATAAAAGAGGTTGAAAGAAAAGTGGAAATATGTATTCATTCCTTGTTTTCCACAAGATGAACATCAATAGTTGGGTTGGATTTGGGAAAGAGTGGACAAAAAAGTATAAAAAAATAACACAAAAGAGTCAAGTATGGATTGTCGGATTTCACTCCAGCTCCAGCACATGGAACACCTATTCAAAGAGTCTTGTATTTCCACAAAAGTTGTCGGCAAGCCTTTTGCAAAACTTTCACTTTGCTTTGACATTTTTGCAGTTGAGAGTTTTGGACAATATTGTACGAAAAGTGATTAAAGAGAGAGAGGGAGAGAGAGAGAGGGAGAGAGAGAGAGGAATAATATGGGAAAATAGGACAGTTTGTCAGACTTTTTTTGAGAGAGAGAGAGTTTTGAGTGAAACTCATTAAAATGTGATATTTTCCTCACGTCTCTCTCCTCCAGGAAACGCAAGTTGAAAGAGAGAAGGAAAGTTTTCCCTCGACATAAAATATGTTTCTCTCGTCGCAAGAAGAGAGCTCTTATAAATTATGAAAAACATGAACTAATTACATGAGTGGAAACGGAGTTTTTGTTTCAAAAATATTTTTAGCAACAATTTTCAATCATAATTTGGAAGTTTGAGCAATTTTTTACTCGACACTGGATTTGGAATAGAGAAGATGAGTTGAGAATTGGAAGTAGTTGCGTATTTAGTAGACCGCCCGCACAACAAACAAAGAGAGAAAGAGAGGAAGAAAGGTTGAGAGTTGAGCGGACTAAGGATGCATGACTAGCTTCTTGCTCTCCTTCATTATGACCATCTCTCTTCTTCTCCTCTCCTTCTCAGTTTAGAGCCACTCTTTTCCCCTCCATTTCGCTGTGAGAATGAGTAATAATGGGCTTTGTAAAGTAGTTTTCAACTATTTTCTGATTGTAAAACACAGATTGTTTGTCTCTGCAAGAGAGAGAGAGAGAGGGAGAGAGAGAGAGAGGAAGTGGAGAAAAGCTTTCGAAATGGTAAACAACATCTCGTACGCACAAAAGTCAACTTGCCTCCCAGTTTTTGCAGAGAGAGAGAGAAAGAGAGAGAGAACAAGTCTGGAAAAGGGGAAGGAAGGAAGGAAGAAGGAAAACATATACATTCACAACAACTATATTTCTCTCTTCTGTGGGAGAAAATGAAACGAAACTTTCTTGCTGCTCTCCTCAGAAAACTCTTTTTTCTCTTCTCACCGCTCTCCCTTCGCTTTTCATCCGATATTATGCTCCATATGACTTTTCTCCTCTCTCTCCCGCTCTCAGCCATGCTTTTTACTCCACACTTGCTCGTCGCTGCAAGTGGAAACATACGAGTTTTATATGCGACTAATGTTTTCCCAGCTTCTTTCCCTCTAGCGCAGCAGAGAGAGCGAGAGAGAGAGAGAGAGAGAAGTAGCTTTTGCTCGAGTTGGAGGAGAAAACTAATAATGACATGAAGGAATACACGAGTTCCTCTGCATAAGTATAATACACACAACTTCTCTCTTCCTTTGCATTTTGTTGGAGAAGCAAAAAATTGTATTTGAAGCGATACACGCAGTCTCTCTCTCTCTCCATCTCCCCTAAACTTTCTCTTCAAGTTTTGGATTGGCGTCTTCGTCCCCAACCGCGTGGGAAACATGAAGAAAATTGTATATAAAACATGTCTGAATGAATACACAAGCGTGCAGCACTATGCACTTTTTTAGAGGAGCAATCCACGCGTACAAAATGTTATCCAGCTCCAGGTTTCGCAAAGGAGGATACTATTTTGGATATATATTCTGCTTCTTCTTCTCGTGCCCGTGTGCTCCCCGAGGAGCCTCCTCCGACTTCTCATTCTCCATCTCGTCCTCACTCCTTTTATCTAAACTCCAGATGAAAATCCTTCTTTTTTATATTTATTTTCAAGGCCTTCTCCCCACAAAACAGTTTTCTTCTCCAGCGAGATTTTTGAGAGTGAAAATAATATTTCCCTTTCGCTCTTTTGCCCTTCATCTCTTCTCATTATTACTCGGAGGAGAAGCTTATCTCCACTAATTATCTCTCACTTTCCACTCCCTCCCAAAAGAAAATGACTTTCCTTCTCACTCTCTCTCTCTCTCCTTTTGTTTCCCAGTTTTGCATCGACTCAAGAAAAGTCTTCCTCTCTCCCCCATCGAAAAAAACTGGTAAAGCTCTCCGGGAGTTTAGTCACATTCACATATTGTCGTCCTTGACTTTAACGATGACATTGAAAAGAGTATAAAAACATGGCATTTTCAGAGTGTATCGAACGAGAGGAGAGTGCAGAGTCCAAAGTCCAGTTCGGCACCCTCTCCCTTTCTCTCTTTAACTAAACACTGTCCAGTTGCATTTAGCGAATTGCTTGCCATTGTACAATTGAATTGAATGAATGCCCTGTTTACTTTTACTTCCATTCTCTCCCTCTTCCTTTTTGTCCAGAATAAAAAGCTAGTCCAGTCCAGAGTAGAGGTGCACTAGCAAAGATTAGAACATTTTTAGATGAGAGAGAGTGCAAATGCAGTTTTGTGTATGCAGCACAACGCTCCGAGAAAAAAACATCATGTTCATCGGGCTGCTGCTGCTGCGGCTGTTGTTGTTGATGATGATGATCACGATCTCTATTCTCTTGTCTAACATCAGCCAAACATCCATCCGCTCCCTTTTCTCCGCGAGAGAGAGAGAGTGGGTAAACAGTCTCCCTTTCACTCGAGTCCATGCAGACGAGACGAAGCACCGAAGCACAATAGTCATTCGAGGAAATGTTGCCATTGTGTGTGCACACATCCACATTCATTCAATGCATTCGATCAATTTGCAAACGTTGTTTACTCTGGAAAGAGAAGAAAAGGTTTCTCGGATTCATGCTTTTAAAAAAACATGATGATCTACTCGAGTCGAGAAGGCAAGTCAGAAATTTCGTTCGCCTCTCTCTCTCGGTTCACCTTGAAAATGAGCAGCAGCAGGAGCAGGAGCGTTGTTGGATGAGAATTGCATTCATTGAGACTTATCCGCCTCTCTCCCAAATGAATAACCACAATTCCTCTTCCCTCCAACGAAAAGAGGAAGAAACAACGTCTTCTCTTTTTTCTACGTCAATCCGCTCACGTTTAACCCAAACTCTCCAGAGAGATTCCTCCACAAAAAATACCGGCCACAAAGAAAAAGTAAACGCGAGTGAGCAAAGTCGACTCTTCCCTTTTCTTCTTTGGTTGACCGTCATCCATCAAGAAGCACAGAAATAAATGTTTGGAAACTATGGAAACTTTTTATAATCGTTGCTGTGGATACGATTTTTGTAGAAAAATTTTATAATCATCATCATCACATCACCACCACCAAAAAAATAAACTGTTTGAGAATTGAAAATGTTCGTATCGTTTTCACTCAACTTTTTTCTCTGTTGTGGTTTCTCTCCGCGCTTTCGCCAACATTATTACGAAAGTGGAGAATGGAAACAGGTTATTGCTCTCTCTAAACCGAAGGCTTCGTTTTGTTTAACCTTTCTCCACTTTGCTGTATTACGTATCGCGGCGGTGATCATCATCGAAATTGAAAGGTTGGAATTGGAAAGGGAACACGAAGCAGAAGCAGACTAATAATTCCTCTTTTCGGGAGAGAAAATTGAAATGTGCTTGTGCACACATTGCATCCACTCTCGCAACTCCCACGTCAAAATTGCGTAGTAAAAAGTGGAAGACAAAAGGGATGGAATCAAGGGATCACTACTTCAAAGGTGGAACAAGCCAAGCCAGTGACCATACAAGCCAAAAAGGGAAGAAGAAAAAAGAAATAAAATTCCAGCTAGTCATCCATCCAGTTGCGAAATGAAAAGATATCCCCACCAACAAAAAAGTCTGTAGTTTTTTAACTTTGCTGCAAACAAAAGAGAGCCATTTCCAATGATGTTCTGTAGAAGTGGACTAGAAAAAGCTGAGGTTGAAGTTGGAAGTCTAGTCGAGCCCTGTCCACTCCTGTCTACCTCCACCCACACAACTACAACTTGCCTTGCAACTTTTTTTTTGGAGTTGAACTTGCCCACGTGTCTCAGTCTCATCTTTTCTTATGCTGATCTCCACCAGTTTTCTCGTTTTTCACTTGATGAAATGAAATCAAGACTAGCTTTTACCTTTTTTATGCATTGGAATTTTGGAAGGGAGAAGATGCAGCCATCCATGAAGTATCCATCTCTTGATCAAATCGAATAATTACTTCGACTCTGCGCCCGCGCGCTATTTTCTCACACGAAACTCAATTCAATTATCCTGATTTTCCCTGACTTTGCACAAAAATAGGGAATAATTTGGAGAGTTTTGTGTGCACACTACTCTCACGGATATGCGTATCATCATCACATCCACATCCACCATACGGCGCCATACACCGCTCTCTCTCTTCTCCTCCGTCCTCCTCGAAAGAACGTGGTTTCCGAGTTCCAATGTTTCTGCTCAAAGTGACTTGGTGGTGTTTTCGGAGTTTGGCTAGGAAAATGTGTACATTTCTCATTAATATCATTACCACGATCAAGCTGATGTGTGTCTAATATCATAACATCCTTTTCATCATTCATCCCATCCCAAGTCCAACACAATGAATGCTCTCGCTCTCAAATGTGAAATGGATTTGGATGAGACGATCTCTTCTCTCGTTCTCTCTCTCAACTTCGTTTAAATATTATCCGAAAGCCCGTTTTGTTTTCTCTGCTGGGTAAATAGTGGGCCCGTTCCAACATTTCCAGTTTCGTCTCGAAGTGGAAAGGATCTCTCTGAAATGAATGGAAGAGATGTTCCTTTTTCCACCGAATATAATTCATTCTGTCAATTCAGCCACTCTCACAATGTACATTCACATCCCAACTCGCGGAATGAAATTAGCGATGGGGGTTGATTAGAGAGAGAAAGAGAGAATATAGGAGCCACTTGAGGGGATGAATGCATTATATTATCCAATCTCCATGTGTACGTATGCATGCATGCTTATTTTCCAGGAAAGAGTAGTCTTCTCCTCAAAAAATTGTGCCTCTTCATATTTGCACTAATTCTAGGTCTGCTTGATCTTTTTCTGACGAGTCTGCAGTTATTTTTTGAGTGTTTGAAAGGATTCTCGAGTGGATTGGATTGGATGCACGAGGGAAAAGGGCAAATAACAGCTGAGATGCTTTTACGAAATTCCAGAGGATCCGGCGCATATTTCCAAAAATAGAAATTATTTTGAGTTGACATGATGGTGAGGAGGAGGAGGAAGATCAACTTCCTTTCACTAAAATAGACTCAGAAACTTGTCGAGACAAATTTTGTGAAGATGACTTTTTGGAGGAGAATGGGAAAGTGAAATAATAATAAGTAGATTTAGCATGACATGTTCCACCTTCAAGTGGAAAGTTGTGCCATGTAAAACTTTGTGGAAGAACAATAACTCCTTTAAATTCTCGAGGAAAAACTTGACTTTGTCTTGATTGGTTTAATTTGTTGGAATTAGGAGCAGAGTTCATTACAAAAAGAGGATCAAGTGTGGCATCCTCTCGCTCCACTCTCGTCGTCGTCGTCATCGACTCTCGCAGTCAAATTCAACTTTTCTCCAAAAAATAACCCGAAACGACGAAGATGATGACATTATGGGAAGAGGAGGAGGACGAGGACACGAGAGCTGGTGTTCGCCACCACCAACGACCACACCACTGCCGCGTCATCGTCACTCGCAGAGAGAATGAAACCGCACACAGGCCCTTTCTTTTCCTCCTTTCCTCCATCTCGCTCTCTCTCTCTCCTCTTCCTTATCCCATTTTACACGCTTCCCTGACTCCATCCACAAGAGGCTCGAAGAGCATCGAGCGGAAGCAGCACTTGTGCTCTCCTCCATCCTTACAAAAATTGTGTACATGTCTACAGCCTCTCTCTCTCTCTCTCTCTCTCTCTCTCTCTGGAAAATGGGGAAATGAGTGGGTGACTGAAAGGGAAAGATACACAGAAGAGAAGAGAGGAAATTTTCATTGAAGAAGTATGCTTATTAGCTGAAAACTCTGGAGCAACCTCGTCTCAGCGCGCGCGAGAGAGAGCATAAGACCAAGTCTTTTTCACTCTTGTATTTTATATTATACACTTTTTTCTTCTCTCTCTCTCTCTTCTCCTCTCTCAGCTTAGGATGGCTGGAGCTCCACTCCTCCAGAACAAGCTCAAACCATCCATCCGTCCATTATTATACGGATTTTTGGTTTCCTTTTCCTTTTCCAGTTCCAACTTCCAACTTGGAGTGTGTCTAGCAAAGAGAGCGCGCTCTCGGCTTCTGGAAAGAAGGTTGAGTCAGTTCAGTTGAGAAAAGAAGAAGAAGAGAAGGGAACTCCAGAGCTGAGCTCACATCTTTCTCCCTTTCCCTCCACAAGAGCAATATAAAAGAGAAGAAAAAACATGCAAAGTCAATTTTTCGGTCTGGAGACGACGATAACGAGTTTGCAATGCAAATCATCATCACAATAATATACATATTTGGAAGCCCCTCGTTTCCAGCGAAACATATAAAAGATATGGACTTGCACTATCCAGCACACACGAATGTGTACATTTATGCGTGTAATAATGACTGCCGAACATAATATTTAATACTTTAGCCCACTTTCTCCCCCTTTTCCAAGGGAAACACAGATTAACGGTATACTTGGAGCAATATTCATTTTTTATTCTCCATGCCTCGAGTAATAGTTCAACTGAATCTCAGATAAAATTTATGCACAGTTCCTCTATGCTTCTTTCCAGCTTTCCTCCAGCTCAAAGTTAGTGCAAGTCCCCACTTCCCGCTGGAAAAGATAGGAAAAAAAAGTTGAGAGCAAAGCAAAAATTTTTTGACTAGATTTTTTTCTAAAAAACTTTTTAGTTCAATTTCCATGCTCAAGTAATTCTTCTTCTAGTATCATCATCCTCATCATTATTATTACATTTTTTTCGAGGGAAGAGAGAAGTTGCTTGTGCAATCTGACGACGCTAATTGCACTTGTCGATAAACCTATCGAAAATATCTCCTCTTCTCACTCACTGCGTCAGCCTATTTTCCCATTTACTCTTTTTCGTAATTATTTTGAACGAGTCAACTTGGTTTCGCAACTCTGTCCTTCTCTCCTTCCATACTTAATTGTTACTTTTTTATGATTCCTTTGAAGTCATTCAATTTCCACAATAATTGAGTTTGCATTTAGCTCCGTAACGAGTTGTGTACACCCTTGGAATTACGTGAGAGTACTCTTCTAACTCTATTCCTTCAGCTTTATTGAGGGAGACCATCATCATCATCATCATGGTCACGTTGACGTTGTCATCATCACAACTTACAACCAACCCAAAGCCAAGCATTTTTTCTATTTTTTTCTGCTGGAAAGACGGATTTCCAGCAAGTTTCCTTTGAAAATGATGCTCACTCGTGAGCGAGCGAGCGAGTGAAAGCCTGAAATATATATTTTCCCTCTCTCTCTCTCTCGTGTGTGTGTGTGTGTGTGGTTCAGTTGGTTGGAGTGGAGTTGAGAGAAAAAAAGGAGAGCAAGACAATCAGCTCGAGCTCCCTCTCGTTTTCATGGCTGGTGAGCCCATTTTCTTTTGGCTTTCCTCAAAAAATAAAAGGAGAGACGAGGAAGGAGAGCATTAAGGATACATTGCATTGCGTAAAAGCTATCGGGTTGTCGGTCGGCTGGAGAGAAAAAGAAGAAAGAGAGAAGAGAGAGAGAGAGAGAGAGAGAGAGAGAGACGGTTGCTCGCTCTCCTTCTTGAAAAGAGGCGGAAAATGCATAAACAAGGCCAGGAAAGGAGCGAGTGCATTCCAGGGGAATACCGAGCTCGCTTTCGCTTTGGCTTTCTTCTCAAAAAATAACTAAGCTCATCATCATCATCGTCATCATGAAGACGAAGAAGGAGATGAAGAAAAAGGGGGAAATGGTAGTAGAGCTTCAAGTTCATCTCGAATGAAAGGCGGTTGTCGGAGACGAGCTGAAAACATGTATTGTCAACGAAACACAAGCCTTCTTCTTCTCCTTTCTCCAAGTGCTCCACGCTTCCACGCTGCTCCACTTCCAAGACTTGCGTTGATGAAAATATATTAGCATTTTAGAGAGTAAAAATATAGAAGAGCTTGTATCCTTGTACTACACGTGGGATGGCTGTATCATTACGCACAACTCGAAACAACTTTTGCAAAAAAGAAGATTTTTTTTGTCGTTTGCATAATCATAATAATGATCCTTCGATGGGAACATGGAAAGAGAGAGAGAGTGAGTGTGTATTTGGAGTTGGAGAAGGAGAACACATGTGTAACAATGTGTCGTCGTCTTTCGTCTTCGTGTCTTCTTCCCTTGCTCCGCTCTCATGTCAAGGGAAATCCCGTATAATGGGATCGGAAGCGGTTTTATGTTCGTAAAATGTTTATCTTTTTCTATTGTGAGCGAGAGAACATTGTAGGAAAATGTCGTTGAAGTCGTTGCTCTCTCATTCTCTTTTCTTGAGAAACCTCCTTCCCATTTCGCTCCCTTTTCCCTTTTCCCTTTTCTTCTTCTCCAGAAAAGAGTATTGACTTTCCTCTTATGTTTAGTTTAGCTCCAACTGGAGCTCCAGCGCACACAATGAGGATAATGATGAGAAGAGGAAGAAGAGAGAAAGAGAAAACGTAACATGCCTACTTTTATATTATTTCCAACTACGCTCTGCCCATCTCTCTCTCTCTCTCACTCTCTCTCTGCTAACATATTTTTTATCTCCTTCTCCACTGATCAATTACATGCACTGCTCAAATCGTAAGCTGTAAAAAAATTCATGATCACTTTTTTCTCTTATTTTTTATGCGCTAGTCCATTGCCGCAGGAATATATCCGGCGGAGAGCGAGAGAGAGGGAGAGAAAAAAGTCATTCCTCCTCCGGACTCGAGAGAAACTGAAGGACTTTAAAAGGAGATGGAGAGAGCGGTGGAGAGACGAGGAGATATTGTGAAAGTATGAATTTTTATTGGTTCTCTCTCGGTAGTAAACGCAGACGGCATGATAAACAACCTTGCCTTCTTTACCTTCCCAATCCCACATACCTTATTTCCTCATGATTCAATCTTCATCCAACAAAAAATATATATGACTTTTTTCATATGTCCTATCATCATCTGCATTCTTCTTCCTCCTCCCTCAGACACATTTCACATTTCACATTTCTTTCCCACATTCACCATTCAGCCAACTCTTTCTCTAGGCCCCATTCCCAATTTTTTCTTCTCTCTCTCTTCCTTTGTCATAAGCTGATTTCATATTCACGAAGGGAGAAAGAGAGAGAGGAGGCAAATATATGTGTGGCTTGGCTTGGCCTGGCCGCATTGAAAATTCAATTGCCGAAGGAGAGGGAAAGAAATGGATGGAAATGTGTATTTATTTCTCTTGTGGGCGAGATGTGGCTCTCTTCCCTTCCCGCTGCTCCTCTTAATCGACAAGAGGAGAACAGAGAGACGTGTCTCTCTTGCGCGTACTTGAATATATTCCAACAAGCTGCGAGACTTTTCTATTCCTCCGCTATGCATAATCTTCCAATGAATACCATTTGATTTTATTTCCACGAGAAAGAGGAAAAAATAAAAGGAAATCTGGTGCACTCTTTCCTTCAATTCGGAATTCGATAGAAATATGCGACTCCTCCACTGGAGAACGGCTTACTGCTTGTTGTCTTCCTTCCTTGAAGGTGTGCATGTCCAATCAAAAATGGAATAAAAATATTGAGAAGCTCTTCAACAAGTGTAGTCCAGAAATGTTGCAAACTGGGCTGATTGGATTATACCGACAAAACTCTGCTTTGAAGGAACCGCTCAAAATGACAATGACCTTTTTAAAAGTTTTTTCTTCGAGGTGTTTTCTTTTTGGATAAGAAATTATCGATTAAAAAGGAATGGTAGGGGATAAGGAAAGAAATTGTTGGCATGGGAGATGCGATATTTTCTCACATCTATTTTCGTCTGGAAATGGAAAAGTAATCGATTTTCCTCTTGTTTTTTTCGAGTGGAAAAGGGTAAAAGTGGAATGGAAATATAACGTTTGCCAAGACATACAAAAAATATATAATGTTCTTTCTCTACATTTTTCCTGGATAGAAAAAGCAGTGGCGAATGAACGTCGTCGTCGTCGTCATGCCAGCCCACTCTCCGTCAGCATCAACTTCCAAGAAAGTGAGTGAGGCAACACACATAAAATATACATGCGAAGAGAGAGAGAGAGAGAGAGAAAGACGCACAAGTTTTTTTCCTTGAGCGAAAATTGCACTTTCTTGGAAACCCCCACCTTGAACTTGGGGAAGAGAAAGTAAGTATTTTCTCTTTTTGTTGAGAGGAGCAGAATGAAAAGGTTACTCGAAGGGAAAAGAGAAAACATGTTAATGCACCTTTCCCTTTTCTCCGGGAGAGATGCTGGATGCATCATGAAGAAAAAAGCTGAGGGAAGAAGACAATGGCGGAACTGGAATGCTGAGGAAAGGGAGCCAAGAATAGGAAAAGGAAGACGTAACATGCAACGGTTTCCCTTCCAGCCACATTCCATTCATGCATTTTTCACTCTCGCTCGCGCTCCCTTCTCACTCGAATTCAACGTGCGAAAAAAACAAAGTCAAAGTTATGGACTTTCCCATTTTCTCCAGAGAATGATCAGGATCCCCTTTCCCATCATTTTTGCCCCTCCCACGCCCACAAAAATATTCTATATTTTTTCTCCCTTTTCCTTGAATAAAAAGCTAAACTTTTTTTTGAAACTTTTCCAACAAAAAATATAATCTAAACTAGCCATCAAGAT
>JAQFZW010003598.1:0-12500 GCA_034687055.1 Heteromurus nitidus | reverse complement strand
ATTTCGATGACGTCCAACAAATGAAGCTTGCACTGAAGTTGTTTGTTTCAGCATTCGTATACTGCATGTTTTGCTCACCTGTATACCTTTATTCGTTCCAGTCATTCGATACGAAAGATACTGGCGAGTGATAGTGTGACCATAGAAGTTGGTGATATCATATTTCCCAAAAGTAGACTCCTTGTAGTAGTATATAACATGTCTTCATTGAGTTCGTGATATAGTCGATTGTCATTACAGTACGCAGAAAGTATTTTCCAATTCTTGCATTGTAAAGGTTGAAAAAATATACCAAAATTAGGAATATATATTTTCAATATTATATTAATTTAATTACCACTATTTGAAAATTACGAAGATGTGCATGATCTTACTGACCTGTGCAATTTTTGCCATATTGCCAATTGTCTCAGGACAGGGAAAACTTGGGAAATTGCACAAATTGCACTCGAAATAAAATGTGAATATTTATTAAATCAAGTAATGGATCTCATCAATGCCTTGACAAAAGTATTTTGGTGACCGTTCAGGCAATCCGGACACAGAAAGCCAAATTTCTGACTAATGTGACCCCAAGAAGTAATTTCCAAAGGGTAAACATTGGCATAATATAGTTTTAATTTTTAAAATAAACTCACACATAAGCAATAATTGTAGGGCAAATTACTAAAGTGTGGGAAGTTTATTTCCCAGTATTTAAAAACTCAACTTCAAACTTCGAAGGAGGACGCTGCAGCGGTTCATTCAAACAGCAGTTTCAATTTTACAACTCCTTCATCATTTACATCATCATCATTATCAAGGTAATTTTAAATTTATCCATGTGTTTTGAGAATTAAAATTACTGCGAATTAAGTGTGGTACCAAGCACAGTATTCAATGCATATAAGCATAGAGCATCTGGTGGCCACACAAGCAAGTGGAACAATTCAGGCGACTTGGAACCTGATAGTGTCATTTTCACAAGCATCAAAAATCTTTCTTCTCGACCAGGTAAAACTGGAATATAATGGTTAGTGGCGTTACATCCATAAAACGTCTGCTTTATACTTTGAGAGAACGCTTTGCAATGAAATTGAGTCAATATTATTAATATTTTATTTAAGACGCACTTACTTGCTTACACGCGTGATTGATGTAGGAAAACATCCTTATTTTATTTTATTTTATTTTATTTTACAGAGTCTTATTCCATCTCGTTTGCAGCAGACAAAAGTCTCATTTTTAATCTAAAACACTTCCGTTCATATATCAATATTGTTAAGTCTTCATTCATTTATCCAACATTTCTTTCCTCTCAATGCGCGCTGAGAGATTTAGTAAAATACAGAGACTGGCCACCTTTGGTCTGAGGCAAATAAGCTTGCCAATGATTCTCTCTGTATTCATTCTCGACTCTCCTTCAGATATACCAACTATTCCATAATTAGTGTCTCATTAGAATAAATTCGTCGCCGTGCACAATGTATATAAGAGAGACTATAATAACCCAAAAGGTTTAATAGCTGTGGCAGTATCAGTGGCAGTGATACCTGTTCCTTCTCTAAAATCCTCCTTTTTACACATCAGAAAACCGATAGATTTAGCATGGGAGATAAAAATCCATTGAATATTATTTATTCCAGACACGTGGAGTTAATCACCTCCTAGCATATCTTTCATGTTCACGGTTTTAATATTCTTTCCCATCGAAGCACCAATTCCATGCCTTGTTTAGTTATTCATTGAGTGTATTATATCATTGAAAGATGCGTAAATAACTTACAAAATTTTTGATGGCATATTAAATCACATAATGTAACGAAATAGTCTGACTTATCGCGTTGCTTGTAAACCCAGCCCGCTTTATAAGCTACGTTCGCCGTTCAGCTAGAAGTATAAATTTTATGCTTTGCCCAAAATGGCTCAAGTAAGCTTGTCAATTTGGTATAGGTTTGACTACATTCATTAATTTATTAATTTTGTAAAAGCGTGGTGCCATTTTTGGATGTACGTGTGCAAGCTCCAAGTATAACTTAAAATTATTTGACATGCGTTTTAGCTTGCTAATATTAATGCACAGGCTCTGGTAAAATTACATTTACCCGTTTCGTCATATTGAAATTCACTGGTTTCAGTTTTTGCCAACGATCTGTTATATTTACCTTTAATTCCAAACAGTGTTGCATTCGGTTTCTTGAGCATCTGACAATTAGGTTGGCATTGGCTCAAACAACTTTTTTTGTTGGCACCCATGTTTCTGCAAACGACTATATGCATATTACGACAATACATACTATGACTACATTTTATAAGTAGTAATGTAATATCAAAATGCAGTAAAATGTCATTCAACCTTGCAAAAAAATCACGTATGTAATAAATAATGACATGCTTGGAGTTTAAGGAAATAATTTAGCTAAATTGTATAGGATTACAAGGATTGATCCTTGAACAAAATTAAATTGATTGATAAATCGCTCCCAAAATTCAAAATCACAAGCGGCGTTGTCCTCCCGAAGAAATTTGAGGAAAAGAACATAATTTTTGTGGTAGCCAAAGATTGCTAATATCGTATGAAAATAAACCTATCTTCCTTGCTTCTGCATCGTAACAAGACACGATTGCACATTAGCTTTGACAAAATTCTTTGACTGGTTGTTGAGACTTTTGCAGAAAATCGGTAGAAGAAGACTGCAATACAGAGATCAAGCAAATTATTCCAATTGTCAACAAAATCACATCATTATGTTTAACCCCGATAAAGGCATCCAAAGTGCCAATTGATTGAGCAGCCAAGCCTAATATAATGAAGGAAGGGATGGTGATTCCTTTGTAAATTGAATTGTAGAAAATGGAAAGTAGTTGGATATCCTTGTAGCAATGCACTGCTTTAAGATATTGAGTCTTACATCCACCCGAATTTACCAAAAAGTATCTGTGTACAAACAAGAAAGAAAATATAGTAACCGTCGCGAAAATCAATTAACGCGATTCCATAACTTCGAAGCCATTTACCTTTCGCACGTTAAGAAGGCTAATTTCATCCAAAACGTGAACCCGAAGAGGCAAAAGATGTGCGTTATATAAGCGAGAGTGACATATCTGTACGCCACATAATTTGCGATGCTAACAGCAGTACGAATTCCAACCAAACCAAGGACATTGAAATTGAGCTGTCCACAAGTCATTAATTCTGTTGCGTTTATTGGTGAACATGGCAATATTCCTGATGCGATTGAAACAATGCCAGCATACACCATCAACTTTAGTCTCATTGCCTTTGCAACAAAAGCAACCAGTTTTCCTTGCTTTGCAAACATTTCTACGACCAAATTTCATGTTTTATGTAAATCGATTATTCCGGTAGATCAACTATTATGATTACTTAAAACGATTTAATCATTACCTGGGGTCCGCTTCTACATATACTCCTTCTCAAATCGAATAAACTCGTTGAACAGCCCCACAATACTTTCGAAGTGACGTCGAAAGAGGAAATAGATAAGTATAGAGTTGGGCCATCCAAAAGCGATAATTATTCTTGTTGCCATTTCTCCAGATGAAGTGCTAGTCTTTGTCCTGTATACTTGGATGCTGCTGAAAACTCCAAACGCAACAAACATTGCATAAGGATACAACCAAAGCCGCTTGAAGTTTAGTCTGCATTCGGCTTTAATTTATTTCTGATTTCGATTCGTGAATTTAAAGAATTAATTTTTTGGGGTTTCAACAGTAATACTGGCACATTCTTACTTACCAATGTCTTAGAAATGTTCAAACGGATGCTCGATAAATCCGTAGGTAACAACCCGGTATGTGAACGATTTTTGGAAGAAGTTGATTGATGAACAATTATTCCTCTGAGTTGTGTGGTTGTGTCCGTAGGTAAATTTTTGCTCAAAATATTAAATAGTTGATAATATTATAAAAGCATGCCGTAGGTTTACGTATAATTGACAAAAATATGAAAGTATAATTGCCATTCTGTGTTTCCATGTTAAATGGGCACTAGCTAATCAAGTATGTAAGTTTGAAACACTGAACATTGCAAGTAAAATTCAGGTTGAGCATGGCCTCGAGTTATTGGGCCCTTGCCTCTGATGAGTGAATTATCTCAGTGTGTATTTTTTATTGTGATTAAGTTCCCAAAATATTAAATAGTTAATATTATCATCAAACCATGCGGTAGATTTTTGTTTATACGGCAAAAAGCTGAAAGTAGAATAAACATTAAAATAATAATTAATTTCTTAGTTCCATTAGTTATAACTGAAGAATTAAAAAATTTGGCTACGTTTACTTATTTCGCTAAAAGCCTGCAGGCTCATTTTATTCTCAGGTGTCGGATTCAGCTAGGAATGTTATTTGGGGTTTAATAATAATTACACTGCCCATTCTTAATTACCAATTTATTGTAAATATTCTAACTGTCTAGATGTATTCGCTTGGTAACAACGCGGAAGGAGCCAATAAAAAAGAAGGTCACAAAGGTCTCCGAACTGGAAGAAACGTCAGACGATAATGCCTCATCGGCGGGCCAGAACCTTGAAGATGACTATTTTCCAGCTGCATCTCCTGCGGAGGATTGCTCCTTCGAGATTGAATCAGGCCCTGACTTGGACTCATTCACAAAAGTCAAAGTCGAGAAATTTTGTGAAAATGACGGGGAACCTGAACCTCCAAAGAAGAGGAAAAAGAAGACATTCAAAACTTTCCTCGGCTTGTCCCATGACCAAATTTACGGTGTTGACGACAGCTCTCGGAGAATCCCTCGTTCCAACTGGTTCTTCCAGGTTAATGACGACATCCTCCTCCTCTAATACAATACACACCTGCTAATAAGATGCTTGATTTTAAAATAACGTTTCTTTTATTTGTTCAAAACGTTGTAATTTGCAATAGTATATTTTAATTAGTGGGCTGCATTTTATTGTGACTATATTTATATACCAAACGTTGATATTATATCTCACAGCCGAATTTACCTGTGATAATGGCAAATAAATATTGAGCTGGCTGCCAACTACCTCCTACAAATTTATTTTTAATGACATATTTTGGAAATTTGGAGCAGCGACTTGGATGGTTGGTTGGAGAAGTACGACGGCAAATGAAGCATTCCAAGTAAACGAATGATTATAGACACTTGGTAGAGTGGCTTTTATTTTAATTTGACAGCAATTATGCTAGAGAAAGTGTTATACCCTTTCAACATTTCTTCTCGTTTAGTTGTTTCAGACTTCACCGCAGTGACGCTCAAGTAAAATTCTTCTACTTCAACTCGTATTTCTGAAGCCATCCAACTATGAATTCGAATAGGAAATTTGTTGGGATACATCATATCTCAACTATACTTTTAATTTTAAACCAGCAAGTTTATAAGTCGATTTGCAACGAATATTATTACAAGCATAACTTTCCTGTGAAAAATTTCCAATCGTTCCACCCAATTTTCAGAGCCTTATCTGCCTGTACACATTACTTTTCTTGGACGGAGGATTCATGGAAAGGTCTCCAGCATGCTTTCCTTGATTTCTGTATTTACTCATCATCCTCATGCGTTTCTCTCCACTCCAATCAAAAATCCCTCAACTTTACCAACGGCAATGAAGGATGGCCTGGCATATCGAACGAAGAGTTGACCTCGATATACTACAAACTATTTGGGATTCAGAAATACGGCTCGACTTATTGCGTTGCTCAGCATCCATCGATTCGGAAATTCGGTTGCTATTACGACAAGTATTATTTGTCGAGTGAATGCAAACTAAAAGGGAAGTTTCATGATGGGATGGGGAACAGAAATCACGAAGTATTTCCTCACTGTGTCCTTATTCCTATTGAGCAATCCAGAGAAAACATTGAAACTTTTGGATTGACTGGACCAGAGAATTTTAACTCGGTCGTCCTGCTTCTCCAAGAAAAGTCCAATTCGCTGTTCATTAGCTGCAAGACATGCTCAACGCTACACAAAGACTTTAATTTGTACAGAGACTCCATTTCAATTATTAAGATGCGTTGGAATTTAATAGAAAATATTTTGCAATTGCAAAATATTTGGAAACGTTTGCATTTCAATTTGAACAATTTTGGAC
This sequence comes from Heteromurus nitidus, assembly GCA_034687055.1. Classification (NCBI taxonomy): domain Eukaryota; kingdom Metazoa; phylum Arthropoda; class Collembola; order Entomobryomorpha; family Entomobryidae; genus Heteromurus; species Heteromurus nitidus. The sequence continues at coordinate 6,423 of JAQFZW010003598.1, read as the reverse complement.
AGCCAACGAGTGACTATGGTGAGGATGAGGACTACAGGGATAGATGCTCATTTGGCGAGTCCTTATTTCTTGGAAATATGCTCGAAGATTGCATCAAAACAATTATTTTTGTTGCTCAAAATTGCACCATAGCCAACTGCGCATTTGCATTAGATGACAACTACCGTTTATTGCCACACAATGCATTTCCTAATTCTTATTTCCTTGCCACTGGAGCACAATCCTATCAACTTCACTACACTTCGTTCTCAGGACAATGGGACCACAGTGTCGGAAACAATCATTTCAATAATGTAACTAGTTTGTTTTCTCCCTTTTCAATTAAAATCTGGACTGTGTTTGGAATTTCATCTTGGGCCGTTTTACTTCTGCTTCAGTTCGCCACGAGGATGACCAAGTCGATTTGGAGATTATTGTTTTGGCAGTATGCGACTTTACTTGAGCAAGGTGAAGACGTACTTGGCCGAAACACAAAAACCATATTTTTCATGGCGGGTGTGTGGCTTCTCGCAGCCATTCTAATCCGTAATCTGTATACTGCAGACATGTATGCTGAAATCACGAAGCCTAATGAACTTAGCATGCCAAAATCGTTTGACGAGTTGCTAGAAAGAAACATGTCACTTTTTTCAGATGGCAATTCGATTAATCAACTCTACGAAATATGCGCTGTGGCAATGATTTCAAACTACGCTCAAAACATGTGTACTAAAATTCAAAATAAAATGAACCACCTTCAAGCGATGTGGAAAGACATCGAAAAAATGTCAAATTTTCAGAATATAGAATGCTTGAAGCTTGCTAATTTTAATAAATTTACAGTAAGGCAATGTGGAATTACCATTTGGACTCCGGAGGGAGACAGCTTTTATCCATGTGACATTTGCGAAACGGAATCAAGATTTGCGTATCTGCACTTCACACAATGCTACGAGTCGGATTGCTTTCTCCACCTGAAATGGTTGCTTATCGCTCAAGGATCTCGATGGGCATACGAGAACGAGAAGGAGGAGCTATTAACTACAAAGATAATGTGGAAAGTAGCCAACAAATTTTTCTTCAATGACAAGTTTGAGAAATCCTTGGGACAACTTGTTGACATGGGCTTGTATGACTACCACAAAAGTCGTATTGACTTGGAGGCAACTAAGCGAAATATCAATTTCGTTTCTGGCGTTCTGAAAAAGAAACCAAATTTTTCATCTAACTCTGTCCATGGTAAAGCGATACTTTTCGCTAGATTACATAACAAGAAAAAGAATGCTGGACTTGCATCAAGAGTTGATTTTTCTGAAGTTGAATTTGTAGCCATGAAAATTGCAGATTTTATTGTTGTCTCGCAATTGTACGGGTTTATGCTTATCTTCTCCCTCCTTGGGTGTATTTTTGAATTTTGGAAGGTAAAAAAGTACGGTTAAATGGTTACATGGAGAATATTTATTATAAAAATTTCGCAACTTACAATTTGAATCTAATGTTAATAGTTAATGTTAGCGAAGTAAATGTATCGAATGATATGAACAAATTGTAAACTTATGAATATTTTAAATCAAATGCTAAGCCAATAAATTTAAAGACTGGTTTTTATTTCGAATTTTTATTGGAGCATTAGTAATCATAGAAAAATATTAACTAACAAAACATCAACCACATTTAATTTCGTGAGATTGATAAGTTGGTGCTAGGACAGGTTAAGTACGTAGATCGGCAAAATTGGCCAACTCTAACCGCCACTTTATAACTGTCACAGTTTTGTCTTCATATGGCAAGGTATGACATGTGATTTATCATTCGATTTCACTCGAAGAGTGGTATCCAAATACAGCAATAGTTTCTCTAAATTGACCATCTAGATGGGGTCAAGGGTGAAAAACATGGTTGTATGGCGATAATCGTCACATTGTTTGATTTTTCTGAATTTGACATCCTAAATGCGCTTCAAATATGTACAAGCTTACATTAAAATCCCGTTTGTCAGGTTTATTCATGTGGCTCATATTTAGCATCATTAACATTTGGCGAAAAATTTTCAAGCAAGCTGTTTCGTCATAAAAAGAGCAGTAGTTTCGTAAAGTAAATTTACTTATAAATTTCATAAGTGAACGAGATTGTCATATAATTTCAGCTTGATAAATTACATTCAACAATAATATGTATATACATGGACAAGCGTAAGCGATAAGTATTTTAGTTTTAATAAGACATTTAAATAACCCCTCGGTATAGCTGGTGTACTCTGTAAGTTGTAAATTCTCCTTCGGAAAACTCCTTGATGAGCACGAGCGTGGACACGAAGCTTAATGCAAGCCAAAAGAGAAATACTACAAATAACTTTGACAAATCAACAGCATCATCTGTAGACATCCTCCTCAAATCTTTTTCCCCACTGAAATCTAATTTTTTAACCAACCCATTTACATATTTCCACAATTGATGCCAGAAATTGTCAAGACCTGCTTCCCGCATCCGATCCAAACTCTTCTTCAGCCAGTATTTATTGACAGTATAAATGTCCCAAAACGCCGCACTTGGGCGTATATTCTGATTCACGACGTGACACCTCGCCAACTCTCCCAAATTTGGATTCGACATTCTTTTTTCGAGTAATGCCTTGTTCATAGCGGTGTATGCTTTATGATTGAGTGCTGCATACTTCTCGTGTTGGGGATGCCGGAAAATATGATACTCCGATACATCAAAATCTGATATAAAACTGTCATTTAGCATATTAAGGATTCCCGCAATTCTGAAGTCAGTTTTGTATAACACATCCGGCGAAGTACCCGTCCAGGATGGATAATAAACAAATTTGTAACCTTTTTCAACGACAGCTCTCAGACTAGACAACGTCTTTGGCGGCACATTGACAACCATGACGCTGAGCAAAGACTGCTCGTACAACAAAGTGATGTAAAGGAAAACGCTCAATAGCATAACGTAATGTGGCCTCCTCCCCATAAAATATGAATCAGGGATGGACTGCCTCGTTATTGAAATCAGGACGATGAGAAGTCGCCAACTGAGATGGTCACGGGGATGGATCCACAAGATTATATATATGAGCAATCCCAAGCTCATCCACACCGCCCAAGGGAAGGGATCAGTCCAGAACTTGAATTGTAATTTCCACAATTTCCAGGAGCTGGTGTAGGATGAGCGGTGACGCATTTTGGAGCAGTAGACGATGTTTTCACTGTTGTCGTGTGCGTAGAGCAGGTTATCCACGTTTTGAAAATTATACGTCTTGTAGGTCTCGTAAGTGATGAAGGATTGTAAAAATTGCCCTGATAAAGAATGTTGGAGAAGCGAACGCTCGGCTGCACTTCCCCCGTTGAGTATGTCGAAGGACACATTGTGTAAAGAAGCAAGAGTAACAGCGGACATAATGTACCTGTCACATAAATACGATTTACTTGTGAATATCAAAAAGGAACACGCGTCCCGGGAGTTTTTAATGTAGGTGCGTTCAAAAGGAAACTTAATTGTGGCCTGAATGGATTTTCCAAATCCGAAATAGAAATGCCGCTTGTGGAATTCCAATGGGTTTGTGAGCAAACCAGAGAGAAAACTCGAGTCCACAGTGAACTCGGTGACTGGGCAATAACCATTGCACAACAAAGAAGCCGTCACATTTCCATTCTCGTGGCTTGAATTGTTATAACATCGCTTCTTCGGGAAGAGAACATGCTTCAACGAAGGGAAATTGAGGTATTCTTGAGGAATTTTGTATTCATCTTTACATTGGTTTTGAGCTGCAATTAGCAGAATGACAGTGTCTGGATGGAATGAATACTCAAAGAAAGTTTTCAACGAGTTTAAAGTGTGATTGTTTCTTGAAAGTGTGAGGAGCGCGAATATGACCTGTGTGGGTTGAGTAAATTGATAATTGGGAAAGCGTGGAATTGGAGTAATGTGATCGCTGGAAAAATGCATGAGCCTCAAGGAATTGGAGTCGAAATCGGACTCGGTTTCAAATATTAGACAAGGGTCGATTGAGTGGAAGGACACGACATATTTGTCAGGGTTGGAAATATTGTGAAAAATGTCGAGCAACATGCGTCCTATTTTCCAGCCACTATTTTCACAAGCAGGTTCTACAACACTTTCTACCTGGAGAGTGAAGATGAAGCGTAACCACAACCAGAAAACAAAGTATTTCTGGAACATTTTGAATTTTAAAAGTGTTAAATGAACGCAGTCAGCAAACTTGTCCCAACCCCAAGTTGATGTTTGAATATTAAGTGAATATGTATCAGCTATTTGCTCAAGTGAGGAGGATATAAGAGGCTGTGTAAATTTTAGAATTCACAACATGAAATTTGAAATGGGACAGCAGACGCCCAAGAAATATATTATGTTCGTGAAACAAGAAGCGTTGTTGAAAACGTAGTGCTTCTCTCGACTTCGTTTCGTAAAATCGATCTGGATGTCTTCTCATCGAAAACACTTGTTCGAGTTCATAGAACTAAATGTTTTTGCACAACTTCCTCGTTTCCAAATCAAGATGATTTATGCATTATTTACTTCTGCTCACGTTGCCGATGAACGTTTTCGAGGAAAACGTCGCAAATGATTGTTACACAAAAGGATTTGTATGCGCGAGTTTGCCCTCACCTGAGGCAACCCTACAATGTTTTAAAGTTTTAATTTCCCCAAGTCCAATAACCTTACAATCAAAACAGTTTTTCCTGGATTTGGTTGAGATGCGGCATAAGCAACTCGCAAATATTCGTGGTTTTCCCAAGACTAATAACCTCGGAAGCTAAATAATATTTTCTGGATTTTTTGACACGTTGTATAAGCAACTCGCAAGTAGTCGTATTCGTATATGTATTTACGCTGTTGACATGTTTAAGACCATGTTCTGAATACGACTATTAGCATCATAACATGAAATATAATATAAGACCGGATATTAAAATATCGACTGTAGTTTAAGCCAATACTGTCAATATAAAAAATTGGTCTCCTTAGTTAAATCCGACGAGAACCAGTTGAATGTCAAAAACATACTGGGAATTCCCAACAATCGATTTCGTAGTTACTCACCTGTGCAAAGCGAAACATCATTCTCTTTTCTCATTTACAATTTTTCTAACCCTTCATTTGCAAACGAAATTAGCAATACAAACTAGTCAAGCACACTGGCAACAGAACGAGAACAAACCAAAATAAAATCGAAACACGATGAACTATTGAAAGGGTGCACCGACTCAATGGCTTCTGAACTAATTCGAACCTAGTTTAAAATCTACATCCATCCAACATCGGATCGATTCCTTGCTATTTCGACTTACGTTGGATGGCCCAAGCATAATGAGCCTCTGTTCTCATGGAATTTAGCTTTGTGCAGTAACTGGATCATTGAAGTCATAACTAGATTCAATATTTATTTACTGATCGAAATAACAAGAAAAGAATGAAACCTACGTTCAAAGTTCCTGAAGAATCCTAGCTAAGATTTAAAAGCCCTGGCAAACACACAGCCGAAGGTATATGTTAATACAGCTGAGATTTGTTCAGCTATTCGCCCTAAATTCAACTCTTCACGCCGATCCAATTGTGTAGAAATGTTTTATGAGCCTAAATTTGTTTATGGTCATATGAATATGAATGCGGTACTGCACAGATTATCGTCGCATGTTCATTTCTAAAATTTCAAACTTTTTGCCAACTTGTTGAATACTCCATGGAAATAACTAATTTGGACTTTCGATATAATCCCTTCAATTGTATACACGGCGAACGATGACATATCCCTCCCATAACGATACAATATAAATCGGTGGCCAGTAAAAAAGATGTGAATTCACTCATTTGAGATACAGCGAATGGGCCGACTCCTAGGGCTACGTTATAAAAGGATAATCCAAAGGTTGCAAAAACAGTTTCCAGGAGAATATCCTCAACCCCCCCTTCTTTTCTCTGAAAATGTTGACCCTTCGGTCGAAAGTATCGATTTATTGTTGTATTGATTTAACATTTGTTCTTTACAAACGCCCGAAGTAATTTTAAGTTCAAGGTGTTGTTTCTTTTGTCCGGCCCTATTTAGTTCTGACACACGTATCTACCAACATTTCCAATGCAATACAAACAACTGCAAGAATTAAATTCAAGCTGAAAGTCAATACATTTGGCTTTTTATCATGTTCTGGCTTGAATTTGTTTAGGCTTTCGTTTGTAAGCGTTCTCTTCGTGCAACTATAACTTCACAGTTACGAGCATATATGAAGCGGGACCACAGTTTAGGAGGCAAACTATTGAAGTAGCGTAACAAAGAATGTCCTTCGACAAAAACTAAATAATTTCAATCCCTTTGTAAATGCTGCTAGGTCTTAATTACATGAAGGAATTATAATATTCCACGTCAGTAATGTTCTCGCTGTTGTCAGCCGCAGTAAGTAGCAAATGGAATCATACATC
>JAQFZW010003597.1:0-12502 GCA_034687055.1 Heteromurus nitidus | reverse complement strand
AGCTACATGTGTGAAAAGTTTCAATTTTTTTTGAAAAAGTAGTCTTTTTCGGTTTCCGATTTGATATGAACCTGCTCAAAGTGTCCAAGCTCTACTATATAAAGTCGTAATAGATAGAATGTAGCAAATGCGGCTAAATAATTATTGTATTTTTCAGTAATAAAAAGGAAGTACTTATACTAAATTCTTTATTCTCTCTGCATCCAACATTATTCCAACATACTCGTTATGGATTAACATTTCTTCAATGCTTGAGCAAGATCTTCAATCAGATCTTCGGTCGATTCAAGTCCAACCGCGAAACGTACAAAGTTATCGGTAATGCCCAAACGGAGTCGTGTCTCTTTCGGTACGGCGAGATGAGTGAAAAATGCCCTAAAATTAATCGTTATAAATTCGTTAATTAGTTCTTTATAACGCGTCGATTAAGTGCATTTAAGTAGCATCACTCACGGAAGCTCAGCCACACTCTCACAGCCACCGAAACTAGCCGCGTTTTGGATCAGTTTCAGGTTCCTCAAAAACTCCACAGCACTTCCTTCGCTATCTTTGATGCGGAAAGACATAAGCCCCGAATGTCCAGCGGATTGCCTTTTAGCAAGTTCATGGCCACGATGACTGGGCAACGCTGGATGTAGGACAACGTCTATTTTTGGGTGCTCATGTAAAAACTCGGCTACCTTCAACGAGCTCTCCATTATTGCCTTCATTCGCACAGGAAGGGTTTTCAGCCCTCGGGTGACAAGATAGCAATCAAATGGTGAAGGAATGGCTCCAGAGACTATACACGAGTAATCAAATATGAATAAAATTGCATCATTAGTATTATTATAAAGACGAAGCTAGGCGAGTTCATGATTTTATTGCTGGCATGTTTTGCTCTTGATGATCGGCAGACAGCTAACTTTTAACCCTTCATTCAAAATGTTTTTAAATAAAAGTTTGTAAGCAAGTCAATTAAAGTTGGGGAATCAAATCGCTCACCGTTTTGACTAAACTTGAAACGCTCGTTGAGGGTGTCACTGTTGGTTATCACAGCTCCCATAATCACATCAGTATGACCATTTGCGTATTTGGTGAGTGAGTAGTGTACCACGTCACATCCCAGAGAAAGAGGTCTCTGTTAATGTGTCAACAACATGATTTCAGGATTTGATGATTTCGTAGAAGAAGAAGCGGCGAAAACAGCAAAGTGACATGCATGCATGTTCTTTATCAATATCACATACGAGCAACGGCTGCTACTGATAACTTTTGCTCACTTTTTTTTATCAAACTTTACACAAGACAGGATTATCGTAATGGACTAGCTGTTTTTGTTCTTACTTGATAATAAGATGTGAGGCATGTGTTATCAATGACCACCAGAATATCCTTGCAAAATCCATGAGCAATGTCTGACAGCTTAGCGAGGTCAAAAATTGCGAGGGTCGGGTTGGAGGGGCTTTCAAAGAATACCATCTAAGCAAACATGAAGAGTGAGATGGATGAAAGTGACATTTATATCGAAAGACGATGTCTCAGTCGAGAGCATGATCATTATTTTTATCTCTGCACTCAACGTGTGCTTACTTTTGTGACCGGCTTGAGTGCCTTCTTGAATCCATCCAAATTTTGGAAGTCTGTGAAGTCAACTGTGATTCCCAGACGAGAGGCATTGTCAACCAGTTGCTTCACAGATCCCCCGTAAATATCCTCGCTGCAAAGGATGTGATCGCCGGTTTTCAGAACGTAGAGCACTGCGGAGAGTGCAGCCAATCCAGACGAATAGCAAATACCTAGAATTTAATCGAAATAGAAAGTGGAGAAATAAATGCAATACACGTCCCAATATTCCAGCGAACATTTGGACAATGTATTTACCATACTTCGCTCCTTCAAGAGCGGCTAGTTTTTCTTCCAGAATTCTCCGACTCAAGTTATCCGTCCTTGCGTAGTCGTAGCCCTTTGGAAAATTTGCAAATTATAAACTTCAAATACGTTGCTTCTGCCGATGAATCAGGCGTAGATTTTATAATAATTACCCGATGTACGGCAGGGACATCAATCTCGTATGTTGTACTTGGAGTAATTGGTGGTACAACCCCACTAAGGGTCTTATTTTTCCCATCCCTGGTGTAGCCTCCATGAACGGCTAAAGTGGCAAATTTTTTCTCAATGGGAAGCCAGTCAAGGTCTTTTGAGTTTTTTGATGTTGTGCCATTTTGTGCAGCCATGATAAAGACTTATAGAACTTGCAGAGTATGAGTGGTTTTATAAGTTGGGCAATGCTTTGCTTAAACAACAGAGTTTCTTAGATGCCTGTCGAAAACGGTTGACTCAACGGTTCACGTCGTACTGATCCAATGACAGAAAGTGGCTGGACAACTGATCTTTTAAATGGACAGAGAGCTGTGAAATTGAGACTCTTCGTCTGTTATGTTGACACTTTGCCTTATATTCTACATAAACTAACAAAAGAGATAAGCACTAATAAAGTTTGAACTAGAGAGTGCCGATAACTATTATCGCAGAACCTTTAAAATCATGCTAGACCAGAATGAATACTTGATAGTTCGGATGCGTTTATGTCAGTCATGAAATGATGCTATTGAGATGTTCTGCTGCATCAATGATATGTTCGACGTTTCGACAGAGTTTTGTTAAGTTCAAATCAATGTCAGAATTTATCATAAGCAAATACATGATTTAATAGAGAAAGTACAAGGTTAATATTTTCTGATTTCAAGATGTTGCCATCTGCATTTCTTGCTGTAAGCCATCTCGTTTTGAGATAATATGTGCATTAGAATCACAGTGTGGACTTTGCAGAAGTCTTTAACGATTTTAGTTTTGGAAAGGAGGTGGCGTAGCTTTATCAGGCCATTGGGATATCTCCTCGTAGAGGACATCTCCTGGACAGTCTGTATTTGTGACATCCCTATGTCCATACACTACATAATCCGATGTAATCAAATTTCTCTCAATACCACATTCTATTAAACTCTTCGCCTTGTCCAGTTGAGATGATGTTGGGAGATGGTCTACAAGTAAAGGGCACGTCAATATTTAAGAAATCCCAGCGAAATGTCAAAGATTATTCAATTAGTGCTATAACTCACCCATGAAGTCACCAATCAGACAGATTCCAATACTTTTGTCATTGTAACCTGGAGCATGTGCTCCGGTCCTGTTCCAGCCCCTACCTTCGTAAATATTTCCATCGCCTCCGATCAAGAACCTGTTTTCATTGATTAAAATGGTGTGATATTTTATGTTTTATATATTTTCTGAAGCTCTATACATCACTTGTGTTAATATATGTAAATAAAAATGTACGTGTAGCCGATGTCATCCCATCCCCTGTCATCCATATGAAAATCTTGAATCTCTTGCATCACGCTGATGCACTCTGGTGTAGTGGAGCAGTTCCCTTCTCCCATCACTGAATGATGAATGACCGTAATTGAAACTGGAAGAGACATCTCCACTGTCCCTTTTGGTGGCCGCGCTCCCCATTCAGCTCTGGAAGTGATGTTAGGACATTGGCCTAATTGAATAGAAATATAATATGAAATTGACAAGTTTGACCTATTTCGCTAATCACTTTACTATACTCGGTATATGAATGATTTTATTTTACCTGCTGCAAATGCTGCTAACAAGGAAAAAACTGCAACGATGACACTATTCAGAAACATATTTGCGAACTCCAGAGGCGCTCCAGTGTTGTCTGAACTTATTTTTAGGAGGACAAAATTATAGTGAGCAACATTTACTCGAACTACATCAACATGGTTTAGTATCATACGATACATGATGATACCAAAACATCAACAGCATCAGCGTTTTTATCAGTTTTACATTATTATCATGCCTGAGCAGCACTTGATCCTCAACATCCAGACTACAATCTGGAATTTGCAAATTCCAAATTGGCAGGTGTCCATTGTAATCAAGGAGAAATTACGCGATGGTATATCATTCTTTTATGGTGAAGAGCATATAATCTAGCATAATTTTTCAATCTAACATGTAAGTGCTATGGTTAGATGCTTATGCTTAATGAGTTCAAACTCAAGTATAAAATTCCCATCGTACACACCCACTCTCGAAAGATGTATAAACCAGTTAAGAAGGTGTCCAGAATTCAAAAATCAGAAGGTGAATTATGCATGTTTAATTGCAGATATGTGTATTCCAACCAAAATCTTTGTATTGCTTTGCTTATGAAGTACAAACAAGACAATATGTGTGTTTTGGCAAAACGGGTGTACTTAAAATCTTCGCGCAAATTAGTACGGAGAAAGCTTAGGAAGCAGGCCCAGGGAATCCATTATCATCGAAAATCTTCTTTAGCTCGCCCGCTGACTCTTTTGGCGTCCTTGGCCTCTCGGGGTCAGTAAAATCCACATAATATGACCCAAACCGATGGCTACATGGAGAATAATATACAAAATGTATAACCACATATAAAGTGAAATTAATTAATTAATTATCATTGTTACTCACGTATATCCATTTATCCATTCAAAATTATCCTAAATTCGATCAAAATTTCTAATTTCAATTGTAATTATATAATCAGAATAAAAACTTAAGCAGTACTGATTACCATAAGGGACCATGCCGTGTACGCTTTGACGTTACATCCGTCAACCTTAATTGCTTTCAAGACATTATTGATATAGTCTCGAAAATAACAAATTCTCTCTTGATCGTCCAGTCCCGCATCTTCCTCATCACTCCAACCATTCTCGGTTATAAACACCAAGGGGTTATCTACAAGACGAGGAGGATTCAAAGTCTTATTATGGCATAAAGTTCGTGGGGTGATTTCTCACTGTGAAGGGCAGCATTGAAATAAATGAAGGAGAAATATGTTTTGTCTTCATATATAGATGTACCGACCGTATGTATCTTTAACCCAGTTCAGTAGCTTTCTCAGACCCCATGGAACTTTTTTCTGAAGGAACCCAACAGAAACGTGTTATGCCTTCGTTGTTTGAAGAGTTTATTAATCGCATCACTAATTTATAGATATATTTCGTACGCTTATGACTTACAAGCCATGCGGCCCCTGAACCCTCCCATGATTCATCATTGCTCGGAGTCACTTGTTGATCACAGTACCATCCCGGAAGGGGGCATACCACAACCGAACTTATTAACTGAGTTGTATAATGATTCACGCCAAGAAAATCTAAGGAGCCACGTAGGAGGTTCTTCCATTTTGTATCAAACGTTGGTAGTCTAGATTGGTTCCTTCCTTCTGCATGACTAGCAGCGTCCACGTATTCCCTCATTTCAGGAGGGTAGTCTCCAAAGAAGACAGGAAAACCAAACCATCCATGCTGGAAGTAACATTCAAAAACTCAAAAAAATTATACATATCAACATGTGAAATTCGAGAAACCTTGTCCTTTGTCCATACTTTAAATCGTCTTGCTCTCTCTGCAGCAATATGATGATTGGCATTGTTAGGATCCTTTGGTTCCTTCCATTCTGAATCTATTACGATTCCTACCAACCCTTGTTGCTCAGCCTTGAACTCCCTCTCGTACATACGGTATGCGCTCGCATGCGATTTTAAAACTGTGTGCGCACATTTGTACGGTTCAGTGGGTTCTCTTCCAGGCAGGTTCAGTGGGTTTCCAGGAGCAGCGATTCCCACACCGTAACCAAGTTCGCATGTATTGAATGGTTCATTGAATGTGAACCAGTGTTTAACACGATCTCCATACGTTTCAAAAAGAAGCCGAGCGTAATTTGTGTAATGAACAATGAGTTCTTCGTTTACCCAACCTCCATAGTTCAGTTGTAATGCGTTTGGGAGATCCCAATGCTGTAAAAATTGAAAATTGAAATATAATCTGTAAACTCCAATCTTGTGTATCTCAAGCTATTCGATGTACGTGTGATACTGATACTGTTATATTTTGCACATACATATATAGTGACCATCGGGGTGATATTTTTTTCTAGCAGAGCATTAATAAGGTTATTGTAGTAGGTAATGCCGGCCTTATTAATGTAGTCGATTGTTCCATTTGGAAGAATTCTCGACCAAGAGATGGAGAAACGATAAAAATCCGACTGCGAATATAAAAATTCCCGAGTTGAATAAACTATTTTGCATAGACTCCTTCGCCGGAGTTTTAGAAATATTTGTCAATTTATGTACTTTAGTACCCCTGTGTCAACTAACATCTGAACATCTTCTGGATACTTCTCGTAAGAATTGCATGCGATATCACCATTCGCCCTCTGGAGGTTAATAAAATTAATCATTTAATCAATCAATGATCAATTCTTATGTTTTTAAAAATAGAATACCTACACCAACTACGGGGCTCCAATCGCCGTGAGTAAAAGCATCCCAAATACTTTCCCCTTTTTCTGTGTAAATTTACAACAACACAACTGTATCTTTGTACAACCATACAAATAACTATTGTATTTTAATACATTGCAGCCAGCATAATAATGAATTAAAGATATATACCATCCGCATCCCATCCTCCTTCAATTTGATAACTTGCCGTTGCAAACCCCCACAAAAAACCTTCTGGAAATGTGTCATACAGAAATGGATCGCCTTCCTGTTCTTTACACACATCTTTGGCACTTTCTCCATTCCCTTCAATTACAAGGAATGACAGCCCAATTACAATAATTGAGCTGATGAGAGGTTTATTAACTAGATTGGACATAGTGCTCAATCTTGATCAGTTTGTGGTTCTTGGACCAACAAGGGGATTAAAGGATTTGTCAGAATCACAGTGACATCCAGAGAGAACAATCACAGAAGTCAGAGTGGGGCTCACATTACAGTTTGCGCAAATATTTGCTGGGAAAATGATATCATTGGAAAATACAATGGCACTTTAATTATCAGACTGGACAAACTGTCGCTGTATTCCAGTCCTCAAAATCCTAACAACGATAGAAAAAATTGCGGAATTAAATCAGTGGACTTGTCAGAGGGCTGATTGCGATCCCCATGTTAATGGGTCAAACTTTAAGTAACAACTTGTTGAACCTGTCAGAATCTGTGTAATGAGGTGATTTTTCCATTTTGTACTCGCCACAATTTCTTGAAACATATCTGCCTCAATTATTGGTCCGGTTTTCATATAAGCACATGTATTATCAGGAAACGTTTCTAATGATTATATCATTTAATTTCTTTGTCAAATACCATGTTAAGCACCTTGACATGATATTCATGATTCCCCATGCGCCAAACATCGTTTATTGAATCGAATAATTTACGATTAAAAAGCCCTTATCAAAGTGACACTTCATGTAAAAAAACCCTTATCAGTTTTACGTAAGTGATGGCGAAGGAACGTGTTTGGGGATTCCATTCTCACTGAGCAAACATATTGACACCACTGCATTTCAATCAAGGTTGTATTAGTTTTAATCCAGGTTACATCAAACCAGGTGATAACAAAGTTCGATGTAGTGCATTCAGGACACAGTGCATACAAGTCAAAGATTACATGCTTAATGACTAAATATGGAAAAATGTTGTTTGTCCCAACATCGTGCTTGAACCGAAGATAAGTAGAAAATTACATGTGAAAACATCCTGAAGCAGACGAATTACCTGTAATTTTTTCAAGTAAAATTTGTTACTTTACCATTATTTATTGTCTCCTCCCGATTTTATCCTTTACGCTCATCATAAAGTACCGCAGTTGTTGCTCTTTTAACAATTACAACATTTGTTTAATTTTAAACATACTTTATCCATTAGCAATTCAAGAAAGAATTAAAAATAGGCATACCCCAAAATGGGACTCATTTTATGTTTCAACTTCGAGGTGCCGTAACGTAATGTGAACAGAACACTTCTTGGATGCATGTAATATGCAATGCTGTTGCTTCCAATTCGATTACATCATCGCCTCCTCCGCCACCACTACAATGCAAATCATACGCAAACATAATAAGTTTCGCCTTTCATCAATGCCTCTACCATTTCACACTTCTTTGTCTACCTTATTTTTTCCGTCTGAAATGCCATTCTCGTGAGTAGATGAGATGACTGATGAGATGCGATATTGCGATAGTACTAAAACCATCCACCTGTGTACCGGCTTGCACTCTGAACCTGACGCGAGGTGATCATTCTCGATTGGAGATCTGGACGAAGAGTGACTTGTTTGCTTTAGAATCATTCCTAAGAAAAATATTTGTAAATCAATCCAACGGACTTAGTTTGTCAGCTATAATTATACTGAGTAAAATCGAGAGAAGTTGAGTGAAAGGTTATATTGTTCACAGTTTTCTTTGAAAGTTTCTAAAGACGAGGAAAAGTACCCACGCATTCCCACCTTGGTATGGATTCTGTTCTCACCTATTTTATAACAAAGGCTTTTATAAGTAATGCTTATCCATATAGTTTCTACCAAAATAGTACTCAAAGGTTGCCACTGAGTAATTTCGAGATCGTTGTGAACCGTGGTTCTAATAGTCTAGGATAAGTAGAAATTTAAGGTTAAATTCTGAAATGTTAATTTCGTTTCGTTTACAACAACAATACTATGTGAAATTAATTGAGGCAACAGTGAAGATAAGATGCTCAACGAGAAAATTACATATTGCACTCACCATAGGTTAAATAGGCATTGAAAAGTTGTCCACATCGTCGTCTCTCAATAATATCAATTTACCAAACTTGAGACTTTTTATTAAAAAATTCTTTTCCCTTTCAAAGTAAACTTGAGATGAAAAAAGGAAGATTTGCAGAATATTGAATTGAAACTTGATACACACTGTATCAAATGCGTGATACCAGAAACGAAATACGCACAAGTTTCGAGAATGATTATGCCTACCCACATTTGGTTTTTGAGCGTACTTCTAGCAAATCATGAATGAAGAAAGGAGCCGACAATTGTAATCTCTGTGTGAAATTCCATTTATGCACCCCAACTTCCCATTTTTGGAAAACAATCGTGACTTAGCATCTAGCCAAAAATCTACAATGTTATTTTTGTCATTGTCAACCGAGCCATTCCGGCAGCTGCCTCTCTTCTTTCATTTAAACACGTGGAAAGATGGAGTTCGAGCCTATAGCCTGTGGTAAAATTATTGCAACCAAGCACGCCCACACAGTTTATATGGAATTGCAAGTACGCATATATATCTTCTTACTCACTTCCCCATTCATTGTAATTAAGTTTTTCTTTTGAGTAACTCATTATTATGCGGAGTTGTGGAGAAGAAATGTTCTTTATGCATTAAGACGATGATGCAAGTTCCCAATTTTACTCTCATTAACTCGAACTCATCTTTGAGCATATTCACACACTTATTGTACATAATTGCGTATACTGTCATTCTACACATTATCTACCTTGTGGCTACCATAATTATAAAATATATACATGTAGACGGTTCAGCTCGTTCAGCTTATCTCAAACAATCTTTTTAAACTCTCTATCGCTGATGTCGTGGTTTCGTTTCTTGTCCATAATGTCTCGACACCATCATCCTAAGTAAACATGAATTTACGTTTCGGAGACGATCATAACTTTTCATCCTTGACCAGACTATACTCTCTGCCACCACCTCCCTTCAAGTAATAAGTTAGAAATTTCATACTTTTTCATCTCTCTCCTCGGCTAATTCTGAAAGACCTTGATTGTCATCCCATAATTGGTAAATACTCTGAGGCAATACTTGTTTTCATTAAAACACACCTTATGGAACACAAAATATTGGTCAGGCTGATTGGCCCATGACATAGTGATCGAATTTGAAAGCCACAAAAACAACAAGGGCAAAGCGTCCGACAAAAAAGTACAACAATTACATCGCATGTACGTATGTGTTTTCCAGAACAGACGATTCGATATGGTAGTGGTACGTACAATCTGATAGATGTGATCATTCATATTCAAAGTATTGGCCTGAGTACATACATACACGTGCGAATTTCGGCATATTCTGTAACGTAATGTATTCTTAAGGTATGAATTTGAGGACCAGACATGGGACATCGATAGGATGACGTGATGATGTGATGATTAATAGGTTTTGTTATGCTCATTGGTGGGTATATACAATAACGTTATTAACAATCTTCACTTACCACCGCTAGTTTACTTAATAAATGCCAATTTAGGGAATCAAGCAACAAGAGACGCGCGTGTAGGTATTCGGTATGCATATTAACACAATGCAAACATTAGATGTTTGTCCAAATGTGTACTATAATATATTATACCTGTTTACTTGTCAATACATTGTGTGAAATAATTTCCTGTAAGCATTACTTAAAAACATTGATAAACCTATAGAACATTTGTTTTGACACGAGGTGAGTGAGGAATGACTGCTGGAATTCGGATGAGAAGCCTTCAAAAAAATTCAACAGCAAAGCAAACATTAACGTAACTTGCGAATAAAGCAAATAGTCCATCCAAAATATATTCCATCAATTATAATAACAGCACTCGTATGAAATGAAGTCTGACGAAAAGCAAATATCACGCAGTCGTAGAAAAGTCATCCTCATAAAATAGTTATTATTAGAAGACTGAAGGTAAACGAAGTAAAACGCACATTTACATTTTACTCAATATTGGTAACGGATATTATTGATTGAGAATAAGGTATTTATGGCATGATATCTTGTCACGCATATCGTTTCATACAAAAGTTTGTCCAAACGTCAACTTGTAATTTGTCCATAAATTCTAGGTCACTTAATTGGTCTCATTTCTCAGAGATATGACATGTCGACATGAGACTGTCGCATCTGATACGCATTTACAAGTGTTTTTAGTGTATGTAACATTGCGACGAACCGAATTCCGAAAGGGAATATCTGAATGTTTACCAATATTGTTAATTGATTATTGAAGCCATCAAAACTTAATCACTCGTATTTATGCTATCATATGTATGTGGCATGTATCTGACTGAAATGATTAATGCTTCCCCATAAACATTAACTCTGAACGCTAAGAACTTCGAGCATGAATCTGATGGATATGGATTTGCCAAATGTGTTGTAGTCACAAATTTATAGCACAACGGATCACGATGTTTTCTTCTATATTAAATAAGAGGAATAAATATGCACTCATATCTTAAATACGAAACATTTTATGCATAAACTCATATTGTTCAAGCTTTTACCTGAGAGACAATTGTCAAATGCATAGATTTCTAGCGTAGTATAAAAGTTACTAATAAATTGTCACGCATTTATGGCCAATAATATTAGCCACATGCCGCTTTCAATCCAAAAGTAAAATTGAAAATAAAAGTAGGAAACCTTGTGCACACAAAATTGGTAATAACAATAACTATATAATTTTCATTATGCTCCAAAGTGCATAATATAATCATACTCATAAATTCGACTGCAACAGTAACCGTTTTCCCTTTCGTAAGTAGCGTAATTTTCTAGTAGCTCATATAGACTACTGACTATATTTCATATTCCACCCCTTTCCGTTTTGTTCTGTTGCGTGACTCTGTTCATCTTCGTCAAAGGGAACGCACTTGCTCTCATCGCATTCATCTGCATATAAACGCATTGTGTGAAGATAATTTTCAATGAATGGCTAAGCTCAAGCTCGTCGTTCTTCGTTTTTTTGAAG
The DNA here is from genome assembly GCA_034687055.1 of Heteromurus nitidus. Taxonomy (NCBI): domain Eukaryota; kingdom Metazoa; phylum Arthropoda; class Collembola; order Entomobryomorpha; family Entomobryidae; genus Heteromurus; species Heteromurus nitidus. The sequence goes on along the minus strand of JAQFZW010003597.1, from coordinate 896 downwards.
TATTCTACTTTTCTCTGTTGCTGGAATATCGTTTACTTTACAATCGTGATGCACAAAATATGATGAATATGGATTGAGGGTGATATGAGATATGATGCAATCATAAATGAATACAATATATGTATATCTTTGTGCGATGATGAGTTTGTTTGAGCATGGGTATGCGTTGTGGTTTGCAACTCAATATGCTTCTCCTCAATTTCGGTCTGGTACGAATATTTCATGACACAGTCACATTTTGGCATCATAAGATACCAGAGTAAACATACGCACTATTTCCATAATTTACTTCTGTGGAGTGTCAGCACTTTTGTGAGTTGCAGCTTTTCCAGTACTTTGTTCTATTGTGAAACTATCTGTTCTAGCCTACAGGTTGACGGAGTCCAGCAAATAGCTTGAAGGTATGATCTCATATATGTAATCTTGTCTACTTATACACCTTCACCTTCATATTCTACAAATTATTCCAAGATGCTTTTTAGAATCAGGAAGTAAAACGCATATTGTATTTTGTACCCAACGCCATTTGAGAAGTGTTGAGATTGTACTCAAGCATCTCTTAAAATTCAGGATTTTTATTCATGAAAGGTATTCGGTGAAGGGTTTGAGACTGAAGAGTGCTTTCGATGCTTCGTTTGTATAATTTCAAAATTTAATTCAATGGGCTGACAAAAAAGTGTAATTTGAGAATGACAGTGCAGACGAGAAGTCTGCATACCTATAACTGCAAAATAATTCAGTTTTTACTCGGAATCTGTTCACATTGAGGAGCATTTTAAATGCATATACTTACGATTAGCTAATCCAATTGCACAACCAATACGAAGGTGTTTTCAGAAGTCTTTGTCAGACTTTGTTCAGTTATAACTTTCACAAGGTTCAATCAATTTTCCCCT
>JAQFZW010003596.1:0-12502 GCA_034687055.1 Heteromurus nitidus | reverse complement strand
CTTTCTGGGCGAACCATATACCATGAATTTTTAAGAAAATGACAAACTGTCAAATATAGGGATTTACCAATTGCAAACCTAATTTCTTTTCTTGACGTAAGTCGAACACATTCACGAGCATAAGCATTTTATTAATAGTTTCCTAGTATTTAGTCTGGTTATTATCCCTTGCTTGGCTCACCAACGGATAAAGTGTGCTTCCCAAAACCGAGCTTTTTAAAAGGGATTGCTCATGACTAGACCTTCATGTACGGAGTTCAAAATCGTTTAGGTAAATTGAGAAGCTCAGCTCACAATCAAACTTCTTGTCTCTCCCTTGGGAAATACTGATTGATTTTTGTCATGCAAGTCCTTACTCATGCTCATATCTTCTTGAACTCTGAACGTCCAGACCAAAATCTATATAAAAACCCTTCTACAAATATATATTAGATGCAACGGTCACCTTAAATGATTGTCTCTATTATAATCCTCAACCAAACGAGAAAAACGATCATTTTCATGTAAAGGGCCACCAGACCCTTTTTAATACCAAAAAAAATCATTCGTTGGGTGAGAAGTGACTCTTCAACGACCATGTCCATGTGCATATCATAAAAGCATTTTCGAATGGTTGATGATTGCAAGCTTTCTTTGGTATGAGCACATAAGAATTATATGGAATCGCTCATTCCTTCACACTCTGCATACACCTCAACGAACAAATTTTGTATATAAAGACAACGGACGGGTTGTGTGGAGTAATATATCGATGCAAGGCCACAATATATCCGCTCCTTCCTTCAATCCACTTTTCACTGGACCTTTTTTTAAGTTGAGCCTTAAAAAGGATCTCGCGAGTCTTCCTTGTTTTCATTCCACGAGTGGGCTGCATAGAGCGAGCACATATCTTCACAACCTCGATCCACTTTTTTTGTCTATGCATTTCGGGACTCACTCGGGACATACAAAATCTGCCGTTGTCTTTTTTATTGAGTTTATTTTGTCCTGATTTTTATACTCTCTGCATTTTTTTGCCAGTGTGGATATATGTGAAGCATGTGTGTGTAAAAGGATACTATAACCCGTATCCATAAATTCATGAAAAACCGTTGCAGACTTTTTCCTGTGTTGTGGTCGTGCTCTGCTTCGTTTGGTGTGAATAAGTTCGTCTGTTCGTCCTATCTCAACTCATCCCTTATCCAACACTACTCCAGCTGAAGAGCTCTGTCTTTACCGGACAACAAGAACAAGACACATAGAATCGTGAAGCGTGTTATCACGTCCAGAGCCAACAAGTGTGTGATTCCAGTAGCAGTAGCGGAGTTCAGCGAAGCAAACAAGATATACATAATATAGGGTGCAGGTGCAGAGCAACTGTTCGTTATAATATACTAGGCTCGCTGCATAAAGGTTGGGTCTCATTCTCGTTCCTGGAAAACCTGTTGAATACGAAGCGAAGGTATTAAACGCATGCGAACTATATAAATGTCTCATGTGCAAATTTGCTGGGTGCTGTAATGAATTTGTGCTAATTTATTATTATTATTTGCGTGTAATTTTTAGATCATGGAGTGTCCCAGTAGTCCTTCCAGGGAGATGCTGCTACAATCCCGTCTCCATTTCCAGGAGAATTTATCCAGTACAATACTGCAACAGGAAAGGTTTCATGCAGCCGGTAAGAAGCCTAGGCGGACGCGATTTGTGCAGGAAGCTGATTCCCGAATTGAGGCAATCTCGCAAAATGTTCGTCAGATGAGGAAGCGCGTGCTCGGAATCCATGCAGATTTCAAGAGTTTGGAAACGAGGATTAATCGACTGGATGTGATCAAAGAGCAGGCTTGCTATTTCATGTCGCCCAAACGTGTTCTCAGCACAGCCATCAGGAGTCCAATGAAACTGACCTATTATTGTCCCCCTGAAATTATTTCTGATGGGGGGTACGTGTCCCCAACTCAAGGAAAGCTAGTCGAGTTTCTTAAACGTAGAAAGGTAACTGGAATTCATTTAGCGAAAGTCTGGAGTAGACTGAACTCTGAGAAGAAGATGCTCGGAAGTATTTTTGATGATAATATTAGTATATTGAGATTCAAACGGGCGGAGAAATGTTTAATTAAGATAATTAGTCTTCAGAGCAGACTTAAGATTTTAAGTAAGGAATTTGAGGGACTTGAGGAAAGACTGTACTTTGATGAAGGGAGCGATGAGGACTCCGGTTACAATGTTAGCCATTGACAAAAGCATAAAAGTAAGAGACTGAGTAGCTTTGTAATAATTCACTCATATTTTTTATAGTACAATATTTATAGTTTTTAGTGTAACTATTTATTTCAAACCATATTAGGATCTACTACGGAATCTTGTTCATATAATATGAGTATTTGCTCAAAATCAACTGTGGATGTGATGTGATGATAATCTTATCTTATGTATGATTTTGTAGTAGCTAGCCTGAAACAGGTCATTGCAGGGACTACTACATTGAAATCATAAACTATACGATACGCTTACTATAAATTACGTATTTTGTGTTCAAAATGAGCTGGATCGACAACAGAGTCCTATATAATATATATGTATTTTGTGTATTTATGTAATTTATCCTAAAAATAATTTATTATGATTCGTGGCGTCAGTACAATCTCAACCCACTAATGTTTAGATCGGATAAGCGACCACCGCTTTTTAAATTATTTATAAATATCGCTGGAATAAAACCGCTACATGTTAATCACAGTACCATTGTTTCTACATTCTAGGATGAAAATTATTTCACAAATGCTCAGTTCTCCATTCATGAAACGGATATCATGTGCGTACCTAAATACATGTATTATGCAGAATGCAGAATTTCATAGTCAATTGTTTGGAAAGAGTCAAGCCGCACTCTAGCAATCATACTTTATTTAGCTTAATTAAATTATTATTCATAATATTCATGAGAATCAGCTCGTCTGTAACAAACTTCGTCACATGAAAAACTCCAGGGCGGGGAACAAAGACGAACAATGCGCAGCCTGGAACGCTTATATGCATGATGCAAATGTTCCATATTTCTATTGAACACAAATTATGTTATTATTGCTAATATTGTGGATTTCCTAAAACAATATAGCAAACACCTCAAAAAAGATTCTTTTATCGCTGGTGGTCGAGCCGTCATGCGATTGGAATAAAAAGATACTTAAAGCACATCTACAAAAAAGCTGTGGAAGCAATTGCTATTTTCTGCGGATTACCTATAGCACAAAACTGAACGTAATTTTTTCCACACAAAATGATCAACCAGGGTTTTACCTCAGTCACAAAAGTTTGCCTATTTCTTATCGTGACAACGTGGCAAGCGTCTACCTCGACTGCTTTCTTGTTATATGACGGCGCTGTGAATCTGGAACCGAAAAATCACAGAATTCTTGAGCATGAATCTTCGGGAAAATGTCTGACGGTTTCAGATGAATTTGTCTTGTTCCTAGACGATTGCTTGTGGTAAGCTGTTTTAGAAGATTATTATAAACATGCTGTTTCGATTCTCATTAGCTCAAGATTATTAAATGTCCTTCCAGGAACAAAGGTCGCCAAGAAGTTGCAGCAGTATTTTCTGTAATAAAGTCAAACTCTGGTGGTCACCTACTTCGCTGGTCTTCAGGACCCAAGCCAGAAGGTGTACAGGGTTGTTTAGCAGATCGCGTGGAGTCGGAATACGGAGAAGTTTTGTCTTCTCGACCCCAACTGGTTGGATGTGATGCACGGTCTGCCTTCCAGAGCTGGACATTTGAGAAAGTTGCTGAGGCACAATACCTGATCAAAAGGGTCGGGCAGGATGGTCAGTGCCTTTCAATGTCAGGTCATGAAAATGAAGATTATCCACGTAACGTGAAATGTAACCCTAAGAATCCGGAACAGATTTGGAGAATTTGCGAGAATCTTGCAAATCTCCATAAGTGCGACATATAACATTCAAGCGTCAGGTATATAGAGTAAAGTACCTTCTGAAATTTAAAAATTCGTCATTTGGCTTGATCTAATCATGGCTGGCTATGTTGAGCCCCATAAATTGTTCGCAAAGTTTTTGACCCTATGTGTATTCATGCTGTCAGGAGTGGTGTTGTATACTTTAATTCAATTATTGAAAGAAATTCTTGCCCAACAGCCACCACCAAAATGAATGAGGAATATTTATTACTAACCATAATTCATATGTGAATTTTATTTATATGTATATACCAAAGCACGTCTTGCAGAGGGCGACAGTATGTAGTATGTTAAATATGTCCTTTCTAAATTATTGACAATAAAAAATAATTCTAGTTACTCTTAATTAGCACAAAATTTGAACGAGATCGTCAATCATAACATTTCCCCCACTAAATTCATTCATCAAACAATTCTAATCTACCAAACTCAACCACTTGTATAGTATATAGGATTTTAAATTCACAGGTTTCATTGTACCTTTAGGTAAGTCATACTTAGCTTACAAAAGTCGGCCACGACAGTTTTCCGTATCGCAGAAGCAGTCCTTAGTTTTGCCAGGTACGCTGCCAATTTCGTACGCGTAATCCCAACATAACTCAGTTCCTGCCTTCACTTCCTTTTTAGTGAAGAACGCTATCCAGGGGAAACGTAGGTCGTGTGTGTCCACAAATACATTCTGAATGAATACATTTGGATCACACGAGTGCTGAAAGACATAAGAGATAACATTCTGATTAGAATTACGTATAGTCACCTACATGAAAAAACAGAGAAATGAGGAATTATATATTCGAACCAACTGAGTTCATACATTGAAATATCGCCCAAAGTTTCCCATTTTCTTCCCGTCTATAATATACGGGTTTCCTTCCTTGAAGTACTTCCTATAACGAAATGGCTTACCCGATTCGTCGATGTTTCCTGAAAAAGCAACGCAAACGCCGTATTTACAAGTAGTTCGACCAAATAGATGTATGATTACAATACCATCCATATCTTAAATATTAATAGATTAAACTAGACAAAATTCTTACTGCTTGAAGGCGACGAAGTATTAGTAGGTTTACTTTGGGTTTCAATTCTAGACACAGTGTTTGAGGTGGTTTCGCAGAACCCTTCATGTCAGAGGAAGTACGTAAATTTAGAATTTGAAAATACATGAAATAAACGAATACTAGTTTTTCTGCTTTTGTAAATAAATTGTTACTTACGTTTCTTTCTTTGCATTCCTGAGGTAGATTTCCTTGCAACTTGAAGTTTCTTCCCGTGACCTAAATTTAAAAAATCATGAATTAGCGTAAGAAAAATGCATGACACGTCCCCAATGTGGTATCATTGAATTCTTATGAAAGTTTAGATCCTTTCGTGCACAAGTTTTCGAGTGAATTTGTTGTTCCGAAAATATCCATCGGTATACTATTGTATAGTATTCTTTTCTAACACTCACCTCCTTGTTCAGGCTTCGAGCCCTGATACTGGACGCATTCATCTGTGTCAGAAAGATCACTGCAATTTGATTCGTAACCAAATTTCCCTTCTTGGCACTCAATAAAGTCAAGATCAGCTAAATAGTCATCCCCGTTTTTTAGACCTTCCTGTATCAAATTTTAGCATATTTTAAGAACTGACCAAATTAAGTATAAGCTTAATTGGTACAAGGTATATGTTTTATCAAATTCTTCGTGGCAATTTACCTCGGTTGCAGCAGTGTCGTTTAAAAGTTGTCCAGTATAACAACAGAGAAATGAACCTCTGGGCATATCATGCAAAGTTCGAACTCCCCATCCTTTCTTTCGTGTCTTGAAAACTTGCACGGGCCATTTAACATTGCTTTGAACTACACGGTTGAAACACGTGGTAACGTTACATTTGCACCTGTTTCCAGTAAAACGTTTAAATTAAATTACTGCAGCCCTTCTTAACTCCGAATATCAAGTCAACACACAAACCCTTTGTTGCACTCGTAAATGCCGCTTCCTACAGGGTCTTTCAAACGTCGGTATTGGTAGCCCTTGGAGCCGGCTTTCCGCCCCTCCTTCTTACAGATAGACAATGTTAGTTGCCAACATGCACAGCGCTTCTTGTCCTGTAGACGACGTTTCATTTAAAGTTTATGATCTCATTCCACATTTATGGTTTAATCATTTATCCTATAATACAAACCTTGCAGTCATCGTCACAGTCACAGCATACCAGAAATTCCTCCTGTTTATTAATTTGAACATCCCTTCCAACAACACAGCGACTTATATAGTCCAGCTCTGGGAGCAGATCCTTATCAAGGGAATTTAAACATTGTACAGGGGTCCACTCCTTTCCCTTAGAAATATCCTACGTGAAAATTTAGAAATAAATGCAGCAAAATGTTTATAGTAAACGAACTTTCTGACGTGCGAATTAATGCCATTTTAATCAATGCGTTTCAAATTACCTCATCAAATCGATTATGATGATGAGCTCTAAACGAGTTCAAGCAATCAATGCTGACTTCCAATGAAAAAAACTCAATCGGTATTCCCGTTTTGGATTTCATGTTGTAAGAATGTATAGCACCGTAGCTGCTTAAACGTATGCCACAAGGGCTGACGTACGTGATAACTTGGCCCGACCTGCCAGACCTGCGAATTTCTCTGGGGGAAAAAATCATCACACAACTTGCTATTATGCAATTTCTATTCCTATTCTGACTATTCTCTATACTAAAATCAATATTTAGGATTACCTTGCCCATCCTAAGTAAAACGGGATTACTAAAGGATTGTAGTGACGATAAGGAGAGGTGTCAACTTCCGTGTACTGGTACGCACAACTAGTTGAGCAATTGTGCTTCGAAAACCGTGGAGGAGAAGGACAATCCGTAGTAATGGATATTTTCTAAACAAAACGAATGCAACCAGATTAACAATCTCAGAAACCGCGTCTACAAAGTGACTTTGAAAGTACGTTTGTGTTGGTACCCCTCATAATTTCACATCTAGACTTACTTCCATTACTCCACCACGTTCTAAGTCTTCTAAAGACAGAGAAGCTGGAGGAGGTTCATTCTGGCTCTTTGAAGTTGATTTTGATAGTTTTCTTACTGGGAAACGATCATGTGCTTCACTAGGTGTATTCCTGACCAAGGTCTTATTACTCCGATTGCCTACCTTATTCGTGTAATCTTGAAGTGTTCCATTCAGGGCTTTGTATTTCTGAAGCAAACAAAGAAATGAATTATCTTAATTTTAGAGGCATGAAACATCTAATCGTCACATTACATAGTAGCGTGTTTCTTAAAAGCTGTCACGATATCCGATATCACAAGTTACCAAAAAACTTACAGGGTTCGAACTAGATTTTTTCTGATGCTCGTAAATCGGACATAAACGCGTAGAGCCACGATAAAGCCACTCATATTCGGGACCCGCTTCGTTTTTCAAATATTTGACCTTCATCAGCGAGCAATCCAATTCAACAAGCCGTGCTTCTAATATATTTCCTGCCCCAAAAATAATTTTCGGAATATTATGTGTATTTTTCAAGTTCAAGGCATCTCGAGAATATAACTTATGCCAAGCTATTAAATCATTCACATCCAGAGATCAATTAAGCCGTTACGAATGTGACAAGTTCATAATTTTTCCTCAATCCGACATCGATATAGCAATGAACGAATAAAAATACACGTTCCAATCACCTTCATATTCAATTTCTAAACGGTCGTTCTTTCTTGGTACTAGTAACGCTCGATCAGGTTGACGTGTGATATATTCCTTCACGAACTCCCTGGTATTTTCATGAACGTCTTCCCAGACTTTTGCTGAGGATTCCACCACAGAAAGAACATCAGAAGGTAGAGTATACTGTGAATATCCGTCATCGAAGAAAATCAAGTACCTGAAAGTACAGTGGACAGAAATCAAATTTAATTAGAAAGTCGACGTTTTAACTTTTATCTGCGCAGGGGAACAAGAATTACGATAAAACATTTTACCGTTGGTTATTTCGAGCTGACGTTGATTCTGCAATAATGCCAGCGTAAAACCTTCCGTTGTATTCCACATTATTGCCAAGTATATCGTGGAACCGGGCAATAATCCTGCTTCCAACTGGCAAATTTATATCCAGACTTGGCTTCAAGAAGGCGATTTGCTTTCCATTGCGCTTGTCAGTAATCGGCAAGGCTTCATATTCCCGTGTATCTGAATATTGGTCATTGACGAGCTTATGCCGCTGCACTGTGTAAACCACCTACAACAAACCATGCAGTATTAGAATTTGCTGGTCAAACATAGTTAAAAATCATCATGTAACTGATTTATTACTACCACCTTCGAACCGGAACGCGAAGTAATTTTAATAACTTTTCCCGGAACCCAATAATTCAGCATATCCCCATAAACTGAATAAACCATTTGCATTGCTTTTGGAGTTTTGAACACTACAGCATGGGTACGGCTAACAGTTACGGGTGGATTAATATGATTTTGTTTTGCCTGCGTGTCCGATTGAAAGAGGGTCTATAGAAGTCATTAATATAATCTACTTTTCACTAGAATTTAAACAATGAGTGTCGCACGAACTTTTTGATTGTTAACTTACATCTTCGACGCTCCGCTCTTCTGTAGCTGTACTTCGCACATGCACGTGTGATTTAGGGCTGAGCACTGGAGGTTTGCTTAGCACAACGGGAGGTAGTGCTTTTGGAATCGGAACATTCACTTTTATAGAAGAGAACATTTTGATAAAGAAGTAAATTATTAATACTAAGTGTGACTGGCTGGCATAATATATATAAGGCATGAATAGTGGAAGAATCTACTAATGCAAACTGTGGGTTTCTTATCATAATCAAATCAATGTACACATGCAGCACATTTTATACCTTACCTGTCTTTCGGAAGTCAGCAACGGGCTTAGGTAATTCCTCGGAAAACCCAAGATTACGAATTTGGTCCGTAAGATTGTCGATTTCGCTTATTTTACAATCCCCGTCTTCATTAATGTCCACTGTTCCCATTTCAACTACCTGTATAAAAGGATCATTACAATTTTCGTCGAGGTGCATTTATTAATAGACAGCTCCGTTTGTTGAATTTCAATTTGGACAGGTATGTACTTGACATCCTAGTTACCTGTGTCCCCCCGATATATTTTTTGAGTTTGATTACAGTTGTCGAAATAGTGTCAAGCGTTGAATTCATCTGTTTATCCAACAATGTCATAACAGAACCTGAAAATCATAATTAATATTAATGTTTACTTAATATGCATCTTCATATGTGTATGATGCATTGTCAACCTTCGAGTGAGCTCAATCAGTCCTCCTTACGAATTACTCCGAGCGGAGCAAAATTGACAGTAAATAATAAATGTGAATCTGACCCTAACAGCTTACCAAGGTTTGAAGCGTCTTCTTCTATGGTTCGCACACAATTACTAATTTGTTCCTGAATATTGAACTTTGCCATAAATTTTTCCAATGTTTTGTCCAAAGTTTTACATGAAACCGAATAATATCGTCCATCGCTGGAAGCAGCATCTTTACTATTCGGTGTCCTTGATTTATCCTTTCCAATTGCTACACAGATAACGTCATCATCTTGGTCATCCTCTGGTTCTAAATCCACAATCACAGCACCAGGTTGTGCCAACTGGACTTCCGCTTTCAAGGAAAATAAATTTCCTTTGTTTTTGACCAGATTTTTGGATTTCTGGAAATCGATAAAAATATACCATTTTCCTATATCATTTCCCCTTTGTTGCAGCACATGCATTAGGCATGTGCTTTTGCTTTGTAGGTTGTAGGCGTAGATGCATATTTGATTGACCTTTCCCTTGACCCGATCTTAATTGTCCTTCATGGGATTTAAATATGACTGGATACTAATTACCTCAATAAACCTGTTCGCCTTCGCTAAACAATTGTTGCAAATTTTCCGTGTCCGCCCATCTTTCGGCATTCCAAAATAAACCAACGCGGACGAAGGCGCATCAGTTAAGACCGTTGTTTTTGCACTGCAATTGGAATTACTGCAAAATCCGGACTTCGCAGCTAATCCTAAAGATTCCGTGAGCTTCAAAAGCTCTTCACGGGACTTCAGTAGCCCAGTCATCCTTCTCCCTGCAAGAAATGAGAATGAGAAACAGGTAACCTCTTATTACCGTCTGTACTAATTGTCAACTATTGACAAATTGACGCCAGGTCAGCTCTACAAAATCAATAGTTGTTTGGTGCTTCGTGTTCGTACTTACCTAAGCTCTGAAATCATCGACAGGTGCACGTACTTTTGTTCCAACTTCTTACTTCCAAGCGTTCCAATTCCAACAAGTTCGAAATCCTCAAATCCTTTCCACGTAATTAGGACAGGTGACGGGAATCCACAACAGCAGTTAACTGAATTACGTAAACAACCAAGACACAAGATGGAAGCTATACTTGTTTAAAACACTTCTTATTACAGACATTCAAAGCTGAATTTGTCAACATTTGACATTACGTCAAGTCACCCACAAATACGAATACACACACTAACAAAACATGGTGTTATCCAAAATATCGTGTGGAGTCGGCGAGTCCATCATTATCATGGACAACGGATATCAGATAACAGTCGGAGCGGAGGAGCCACCCACGGCGAAGCGTTATCTAATTATCTACATTCCTAATTTAAAGCGTAGATACTAAAATACACAGAAAAATATTTCTCTTCCGTTTGTTGTCTTGTGTGGGGCTTCAAGTTGAATCGAAGCTATATGCATATTTTGATGCACTCTGAATGTGCATTTTTTGCACATGCACCTCTACAAGGTGCATGTAATCTCTATACACGTTAGTGACTTGGGACGAGTTACATATATTTGTTGCATCCTTGCATCTTCAATTAATCTTAATCATGCAAATTGTGAACATTTCTCGGGGTCGAAACCTCGTTACTAATCGTAAGGTGCATTTTATTATTACAAATTATCGTAAAAGGCGTTGCATGGTTCACAAGGTATATATATCTTACCTGTGTGCATAGTGCATGTGTATTAGTGTATATTATGTCATGAAAATGCAGAGAACGAGAAGATCTGAGAGAAGCTTCGCTCGATGTAACATTCGTATGCAGGCATAACTGAACTTCTGAACATCAGCATCATATCATGAATCATGACGTTCCAGCCGTAGTATAGCCAAAATAACAATTATATAATATGTTATTATTACGACTTGGACAAATATTTCATTTTCTTTATTTTATTGGATATTATGGATGTATAGTATACAAATACAATACGTAAAACAAGCAGCCACAAATGGGCTAAGATTATTGTTGTCCTGAACTGAACTGTCCTCAGGAACATGAACATACAAAAATGCAACTCGAAATATTTAATTAGATATGTGTTATGTGTTGCGCAGATATAGTGGCTTTTGTGTTGTGTATGTAGTCTTGAAAGTGCACACAGCTATTGGATTTCGGTATATGCTTCAATTTATATGATGTGGTAAATTGGTAATCCAAAAGGTTGCATCGCACATCGTGCAAGCATGCAAACATGCAAAAGTGAATATCTTCTAGAGTTGTTGTTGTTAGCATATCGATATCGTAATCGTAACATTCTGCAAAACGCAAATCAAATACCACGCTATATGACGCTGCTGTACGATGAAAGCAGATTCCTTTAGATTTTCTTACATAAAATATATTATGTACCTTGTTTCTGATCTGTTTCTCTCTTCAAGTGTGGCATATTGGACTAGACATTGGATTGACCGACAGTATGTGCGTTGCTTGCAGCCCTTGACATTGTTAATTCCTCTAAAAATCATTCTCCCTTTTGCCCGACACAAAAGGAGCATCCCTGCATAAACTATAAAAAATATGCACATCGAACTAACTTTTGGTTTGGTGTGTGTGGCTATACGAACTGAATTAGCGAGCTAGAGTTCATGGCTTGATTTTTCAATAAAAATGTGAAAAGTGCAAGTGCCACACTACCACAGCATCTTTGTCTCTGTTCTGTGATGAGCGTCTAATAACGAAACCCAACAACACATTCGATGATTCGACCAAGTTCAAGATTGCTTATTGTGGCTTCAAATAAAAAATGACAATCCTTTGTTGGGGATAGGGATACTTGGATGCATGCTAAATCTAAACCTGTTTAGGCACAGCCACAAGTACATTAAAAATACATGTATTTTCCTTCGAAATTCATATTTAATGTGTTTATTTTATAAGTATTACAAGCTAAGCTGTGAGTATATGGATGCTTTTTGCATGCAATTATCAAAATCGTGTAGAGATCTTTTGGAAAATAATTGTTTACAGGACAGGCCTGTTTATATTACATGTAGGACCGTGCTATGCGATATCACAAAACCGCAGTACATTCTGCTTTGTGCTGTTAACCCAAAATATTGTAAAAGTTACCCTAAATACAAATATGTCACATGTTGACTGCGTATACTGAGACTACATAATAATATATGGTGTACAAAATGCCAATATTTCTAGCTCTCATATTGATCGTGAGTCACTATTTCAGATATCAGTAGGCCATGTCGTTTTTGCGGTCA